>JAQIXX010004301.1:0-16690 GCA_034700605.1 Willowsia nigromaculata
CCGGAACGAACGAATGACCGCAACAAAAAGCAGGATCTGAGCGATTTTATTAACGAATAAAAGCATCATATCAGTATGGTATATAAAAACAGTCAACCTTGATTTTATGTTTCGTTGTTACAACCCTGCACCCTTTGAGACGGTAGATATGTAGAAAAACTGTCTTAATTAAATGCATTCCTTATTATCAAGCATAAGATAAATTCATTTAGAACTTTCCGCAAAAGTTCAAAGGTGTTCCAATATTATGTCCTCATTAAATACTGCGCCATGAAAGACACATCCTCAACGTGAAGTAGTAACAAATAATTTGTGTGTATGTATTCGGAACTACCACCTGTAAACATGTGGCATTTAGAAATGTGATGATACATATGTTATCAAATGAATGAACTAACAGTACGTACAGGTTTGAGTCCAATGTACACTTTCCTTATTGAGTTATTTGGCAAGGATTTACTTTTCAAAGCAAATTATGAAGGTCACTTATGTCACCTTTGCTTCTCACACATTGACTTATGCACTGCTGTACAAACCTCTGTGATGTTACACATGTTCTATGAATGAACTCATCTTCACTTTCCCCTTCGAGCTAATCCAATCTGCACATTTATTTACAGAAATACACAGTTGATAGCTGGAGTCAATGACAAAAAGAAACCTGGAGTGAAAAGTAAAAGTTAAGGTTTCTTCTTTCTTTTATGTTCACGACAGAGGAAAGCAAATAACTTTTTCTTTGTACACATACCTCTCCGGAAAAATTATCAGCAACATGCCTACACACATACTTATTACTTTGCAGAACCAGAAGTACTCTGACCACTACACTTTACACAGTGGTGGTAAAGCTGTTGCTATTTTCGAGTGAAAGTTATCCCCAACGAATAAAGTTGTAGACAAGTAAGCAGTGTGTGGTTCTTCTCATGTTGCCTGACCACCTATTTCTAGTTTTGTTGGCTCATTTTGTTAGCAGCCACCACTACACACTACTATGCCCTAACTTTTCTATTTTTTCTCCTGAAGAAATTGCCAGTTATATTGGTTCTTTCTTGTTATGCTGTGTGAACAAGTTTTTCAGCTTTTATGTATAATATAGAGAAAAAATACTTCCAACTTGGTAGTTCGTAGGAGCTTTGATCTGTGTGACAGTAGTACTAACTAGTAGCTCCTTATTTGCCAGACTCCTTTTATTTCGTCTTTTCAGCTTCTCTCTGACTTTTGCTTCTTTTTATGCTAGAGAAAAACTCTTTTCATGATTATTACCAACTACACCAGAGTAAAAAGAAACTATAATTGTATAGTGAAAGTGATGTCGTATCTATTATGAGGCATACAAGCATCTACCATATTCAAACCTAAATCTACTCATAAAGATTATGTTCCATGTACTATATACTTACTTATTAACAGTTGTTTTTCAAGCACGAAGGACGACCAAAGTATGTAAGGATGGGAAAAGTATGAAATAATATGTCAACTTTTTTTTTGCTTTACTGAAAAGAAAAGTTGAAGGACAGTCTCCTACTACTTTTGATGCTGGTCGGATAATATGCTTTAATACATCCGCTTGTGTAACTTTCTCCATGTTCCAATGGCACAATAACAACATAACTATTATATACTTTCACGCATTCTTTTTCATTTGTTTTTGCTCGCAAACTTTTTCCATCCCATCAAAAACTCTATACTAACATCTATTGCGTATTTACAGAGAAAGATAAAAATGATCTTACGCCTATATTCACACAAGTGCACGGATCAGATAGCATAACATGTAAGCATTATCACAGCAAGTTGCTGAGCTGCCCAGTAAGAAAATTGTCAGATAAATGCGTTATATGTACACACTAGCAATTAAACCAAATTTTGTAGAATATTCCAGTTTCTGGGTTCAATAAACATAGCAGTTATCAAATAACAGCAGCAGTTGACACTTTCCCCCAACCTTTTAACACCCCAACAGCGAAAGGGAATCGTAATAATAACTGGGTTGTTTCTTGGCTCTTCATGAGCCGAACGTTGAAAAAATATACGCATTTCTTATTTTTCTTGTGATATTCTTAAAATTACCCTTCCTTATGCTTGTTTAATATCGTCAGCATGAGAAAAAAGAGAAAAACACATACAAAATAATAACACTTTTCCCTCTTCTCTTTCTTTTCTCTTCCAACGTAACTGTGGAACATGGCGTGCCAAAAGACTTCGTCTTCTTCATCATCATCACCATCTTCTGTGAATGTCCCATATTATGATCTTGACTCCCTAAAATAACATATAACATGCCTCTCTCTCGTTAACTCTATACGTTGTGTATATATGTAGTCAGATCAAACCGTTGAGAAAGCACATAATAATCTGCTGGCAAAGACGCAAAATGCACAAAGAAAAAATATGTGAGGTCTTGGTTTTGGTCTTCTCTTTTTTTCTGATCCTCTTTATAAGTTTCAATAGGCGACATATACACAACACCAGCATTGAATTCATCTGATTCGAGTTTTCTCCTTGTGGAGATTCAGTTTCAGGGAGAAGAACACACGCCATGAGTATATCTTTACATTATTATACCATAGACTAGGGAGTGCTTATAGTGAATTTGGTAAAAATCAACAGTAGCAGTAACAAGAATGAGAGAAGAATATAACAAAATCTACCACAAAAAACCCGCACTAGACAAGTGTATTTTCTCTTCGTGCTTTATTTTGCCTTTGCAAGGCAACAGTCCCCTTTTCTTTTTCAGACAGAAAGATATAAGTAGAGAACATTATTGACTCTGGACGTCTGATGAACTTTTTCCAACTTTTTTTTCTCCTTCTCGTTTTTGTCTTCGACCGACCTCATGTTCATTTTGAGGAAACAAAGGAAGACTACTGTTGAAACTGCGGTGGTAGATATTACAGAGAAAAGAAAGCATAAACAAAACCTGACCATTTATGTTTGAAAGTGAGTTGCCAGTTCTAAATGTTATGCTATGCGAGGAGTGAACGAAAAAGAGATGTATATTGTGTTGTAATTTTGGATTGTATTACTCGTTACTTTGACTTTAAAGATGGTGAAAAGCTGTCAAAGATTGACTATGAATAGAATGAAAACGTACCATTTAAATCACCTTGCATTAGTAACAGTTGTACCCAATAATGTAGCATCAGTCTGATAATCTTTCACACAATCTGTACAAGGTTACCTAAAATTAACTTCTCAACTCAACTTGATCAATAGAATGCCAAAATACTATGAATAATATGTCTCTTTACGTTGCCTCCCTATGAATCACTCCCTTCATTCCATAAAAACTATTAACTGAAAAGTCAAATGAGCATTTATTTCATTTCTTCCTTTCTACTGATTTCCATCCAAATCACCTGCCACTGTCTGCTAACTATATTACCTACTCAACTGCCATAACGGAAAAGGCCGAAACGAAAATTCTCACAAGGAGAAAAAGAGAGGAGAGGAGGCGAGAGGAAGTCATGGTCGGTAAATTTTTGAGGAGTCAAGAAGATGAACTACCTCTTTAGCACAACAGTGGTAGTGTTCATTTCATCTATATTACGCTACTTACTATAAAGCAAGACTCCATCCTATTTATTACTGAAGGCTTCCATGTCCCTACAACTGTAGAAAGCAGGGTTTCATCTCAATGAAAACTCAAGGAGAGCAAAAGGAAATGTGACTGTCTGTGTAACTATAACCCTAAAAGTTTCACTGCGTTCTTGCCTGTTTACTGTGTATACATTATGATGGTGCCCTAAAGTTCATCCACACTATCCTCAATTTAACTCATCATCATTATTATAAGTATGATCCAAAACGGCCTATTTGGCTGTTTTTGCTTCTCTTCTTTGCTTTACCAAGTCCAGTTTGAGCCAGTGGAAACGTGAATAGGACTCGAGTAATAGAATGACACCATACAAAACAACCATAGAATGTGTTTGCATTCATATATATGTACATATATTCTAGAAAACAGAGTATCATTAATGCTCATGTTTTCCTCATTTCTCCCTCTTTATTTTTTATAATAGTACTTAAGTTTAAGCAAGAATTACTCTTTTTAGTTTTGTTAGAATGGAAGGTGACGAGATCGGGCAAGGCACAACATCAAATTGAGAAAGAGGCAAGAGGGAGAAGGAAAGGGAATCAGAGAATAACGAATGGTGTAAGCACCAACCGGCAATGCGACGGAAGCGAATCGCTATATTTCCATGTGAATAAATGAAATTGAGCAGATAGGCAGTTTGGAGAATTGTGCTGAATTTTGAATTTCAAACAAAATACTTTTGCCTTGCATGAGTATAGAAAAGGGGACAAGTTGAATGGAAATGAATGAGTGAAAGAAAGGAGAACTGTTTGTGTACTGGTATTCCTGATGATGATGATGCTGTGAATGAAAGGAAGCCGTTGATGGTGGTGATGCCTTTTTCCTTTCCATGTCTTCTTTCTCCTTCAGACAGGACCATTTAGCGTACTTCTAACCAGCTTTATAGCGAAGCACTCATAGATGCTCTCTACGTTTGTCACATGCACATTTTATGTATGAATGTAAGTTTCACCAAGAAACTCTGTTTGCGCCTAAATATCCAGCCATTTCTGAGTGCTGTATGTTCGACGTTCTCTATATAGATTGACTACTGTGTATGTTGAGTCGCAGAAAAGGTCTGTTTCTACACTCTCGTCGCCTGTCCTAACACTGCACCACTCCCTTCTTCCAACGGAAAAGCTATCTGTGACTTCCGTTTTAGAATTGCCTATTTGGCAATTCTCATAGGGTAATAAATAAACTAAGAATATTTCAGATTTGTTCTTGTTGACTGGACCAAAGTGTTCGTCATGAAGGATATGCATTTGTTAAAGTTTCTTAGCACCATCATGCTACCAGTTACACCACCATTCTCATTTCAACGTTCTGTCGAAGTCAGTTGACTTTAATAAACACTTTAGAAAACACATTTTGAGGCTTTGTTTTTGTTTTTATATATGTTGTGATAAATGGTGATGATGAATGTACGCTGTTGTTTTTTTATATCATTAGCATCATTATAAGCAGTTATATTTATGTTGCAATATACCACAGCAAGTAATTCATAACTCTTTAATAATTTCAATCACTACAAAAACATTTTCGCTGTACCCTCATTATTTTTTTCTGGATAACGCATTAAAAATGATATACATATGTACATGTTCCACACACACAAAAATAAAGCCCTTAAAAATACAAAATGTTTCCTCGATTATTGAGCTTGCTTAGCAGTTTAAAGAAATCATTCATTATTTATTTATCAAATATTAATGAGAAACCCATTAAAAAGACCATAAACCTATATTATCGTCGCATGTTTTCGATCCAACCGAACAAAAAAGTTTTTCAAATGAGAACAACCCCAGAGGACACACTATTTCCAGCTACACCAACTTAACTTTATCTTGAAAAGATGGTTTGTATCTGAAAGGGAGAGATATTAATGAATGGTAAGTACCATGAATCTGCTTTGATCATGATGGTAAAGACAAACGGTAGTCTTCCATTGCTTGAGTATAAAGAATACAACCATAAAAACGGAATGCATTGCAGTGAAGAATCCATGTCTCTTTTCAGATGCAATCACCAATAAGACAGTGCAATAATATGAGTAAAAGTAGCTGCAGAACTCATATTATGATAATCACCAACATCACTATAATATGCAAGCATGGTGCATTCCCAGCTAAAATATGTGTAAGTGAAGTAATATTTTGGCAAAGTGAAACATTTCAGAAACTAAATGAGCCAGGACACATGCTCCCATCGAAAATTCAAAGAAAATACCAACAAACTATTCATCTGTGGTTAAAAGAATTTCACCCTGAAACTAATATCTCCTCACGTCAGCAGACTCTTAAATATATGTCTAGTGCGGAAGACTATGAATGTCCTTCTCACTCACTGCTTTCTGCTTAAATGCATGCCCAAATCGTTAACTATTTTCCTAAGCGCAGTAATCGGGGAATAAAAAAGTTGCATAATGATGTGAATGAGGGAAAAGCGTATTTTGTGCATGTATGTACGTGTACGTGCCTCCCATACATTTCACCGTTTTCTCCCACCCTACAGATAGCACATAATATATTTAATGTAGATATATGAGTATGATGTGATGATGATAAAAGTAAACGAAATATATGGAGCAAAGTTCTTTTCTCGGGTAACTCGGCACTTTACGGGTTACCTACTTCTTTACTACTTTACTACTACTACACACACTACGCGCTGCTCAGCAAGTTAAAAAGGGAAAGATGGGGATACACCCATAAAAATCTTCAAGATTTTTCTACCTTATTCAACTATGTGTTACACATCACTACCAACACTTTTACTACGACGGATGGCTACAACTGCCATAAGTGCAACCACTCCTTGTTACTATTACTTTAGATGTGCTTACTTGTAGATCTACTTGTAAGGCTCTCTACTAAAGACATGTATCCTTTTTGCATTGCGTTTTCTCGTGTCATGTTTACCAGAAAGAAGGAACCGCGTGCCGGTATAAAGAATAAGAAAACTGTACGCAGCTTTACTAAATATGGGATGAAACATGAATGTATGCCAAGCTCCTGTGTAAAATATATACAGAAGATGTGCCCTGTGACTCGACTCGACTCTCCGCATGCTTCTCACTTGCACACAGGCATCATCTTAAGCACTACTTGAGTCAGTAGAAATTGCAGTAAAGTTCTAAAACTAAGTAGTACGGAGAGATAAAAATGTTATAATATCTTTCCCATTTCATTTATAAGGTTCATCCATTTTGTAGTCAGCAGGACCATTCACGAAACGCTTTTGCGTGTGATGATGATGATGATGGCGATGATTATATTGCTATTATGACTTGATATATAATAACTACATACCTATACACACTGCACACATTATAAAACGGAGTCTCCTATAACCGAGGCAAAAGAACCAAGACACGGCATGCATGACAGCTTTCTTGGAAAATTATACTACGACTACTCCATTTTCCCATTAAAGATAAGGAAAAACATGAAAATGAAAAAAGTATGAAGTGCTTTCTTCATTCACTCATAACAGCATCCAGTTTCCCTTCTTTATTCTCTTCCATGCTCATTGGAAAGTGTACTGCGCTGACGTTTTAGTACGGACATCTTTTATTCACACAAAAATGAACGAAGAAGTTAAAAGTACCATAATACGCTTAATAAAAGTAACAGAAGACAGTTTTTAATGATTTCTGTTGAGTGAGTGAATGCAAATTTATATCGATGAAAAAATTAATGAATTTTCCAGGTATATGTATGAAAAGCATCTTTCAAAACCTTATTGTATGTTTGTTGAGGGTGATAAAACGAAAGAGAAATCATAAAATCGTACTAACAAAAAATTACGATACGCAACTACTGTGTAGTTCTCAAGAAAACGTGTTCAGTTGTCATTTATGCGTACACATATTTTTTGTCTTGTGTAAAATCGACAAAGCACATATTGAAAATGTCATGTTTTTTCCTGCAAAAAAGCTTCTCCATTAAGATCGACACAAATAAAAACGAAGTAATACGAGCGTTACTTTAGATTTATCATTTCATTTATTTCCTCTTTTCCCTATGTAATAGCGAGTAATAATAATATCTTCATTTATTCTATTTTCCCTTTAAAAAATCTCCCATTAGCTCTGTGTGCACTCCAAATATGCTTTCTTTTTATATTCTTTTGCGGTATGTAACAGGACGTGTACTTTAACTTTCATGACTCATTCAATCTCATCTTCTCTGCGTGTAGTGGTGGTGGTGGAATGTTTGCATGATTTTTCAGTACACACACACTTCTCGCTACAATTGTGGTGGTAGTGGGATGTGATGAGAACATGAGCACATGCATGGGCACATATGTGCTTCCAACTATATGAATACTTTTTAAAACTGACTCCGACTTGGAAATAGAAAACGGAAAAGCTGTATGTATGTATTTTTTACAAACCAAGCCGTAAAAATTGTAGTGAACAACGAGGAGAATGTATGCAGTACGGCAGTTAGCAAACCCACTCAGCAGACGGAAAAAAGAAATAAAACTGGGAAAGGAACGTGTAATTCATAAAATTGTAAAAGATACTTTTTTCCAAGAGAAAAAGAGCTCCTCTCTTGTTTGCACAACCCTAGTTGAAAAAACACATTTACTTACGCACACAACAGGATAGATAAAAAGGCGTGTAGTGGCAGTGGAGCCGACCGTTGAGCATACATACGTATTCATGATGCACGCACATCACACACATCATATTCATATTACGCATATTTGCACTGCTACTTTAATATTCACAAAATCGTGATCATCATATCGTAGGCATCCCTACCAGCAATGGAAAGTGGCAATATTATATCGTAGTGCACTCCCCTTCATCATGACAATTTCCGAAATTTGTGTTGTACGGCTCATTGAAAAAGGATGGAAAAAGTCTGCATATCATATTCATACAACCAGTCATGCTTCTTCCTTTCCCCTGGAAATATTGTGTACAGATTTTTACATTATGCGTACGATAATGATGATGATGAGGAAAATAATGGGAATGAAAACGAGTAAGAAAAAAGAAGCAAAGCATAATAATATTTATGTTTAAAGGCATTTACCAGGGGCGGGGTGAAACGCCATTAAGGAGTAGTATGAGCATTTCTACTGGCAGTATATTTTTAAACTAAGGACGATGACAGTAATGTAGAAAAATTTACTGGAGAAGGATAACATACAGCATATTAAGAACTCCACTTTTAGGGAAAGGACATCATTACATAACGACAATGTTCCATTTTAGCAGTAATTGTTTTCTCATTGTGTTTTGCGTAAGAAAGATACACTTAAAGCAGGAGAGCTGACTTTGGCATTTGGAAAACTTTTACTTCTTCTGCACACGCCCATCCAGAAGTTTAAAGGCAATTTTATGGACCTCTCAAACATTTTCTTTTTTTGCAAAGTAGGCGTTTTGAAGGAATATGATTTAAAGATTAAGACGCTTAAACATTAATTTACTTTTTATAAAAGGAAATGTATTGTAATCGTTATTTTTTCTAATTTCCGGGAAAACGAACATAAAAATTTGGTAGCTGTTTTGAATCGAGCTTTTAGAAAAATAATTATTTGCTAGACTGTTGCATTTACAAATTTCATTCTTTCCATTCAAAAGAATGAGTTTAGAAAAGTGATTGAAGTGTAAAAAGTATTTAGAATATAATAAAAACTTTCAGTGTACACGATACAAAAACCAACATTTTGCCTACGTACAACTTTGCAATTAGCAAGATGATCCAAAGGAAACTCATTACTACTCCTTTTTCGTAACGAAATATAATGGATAGTAATTATTAGGTAGATATTTGTTCAACATTCACATCTCGTTATTGCTTATTAGTTAGTTTCAGAAATCGGCCATCATATTAGCCAAGGCACAAGGTATTCACCATGATTGCTATTTAAACTACTCTAGAAACGATCAGTAGACATCGTTAAATTTGCTACGTTTGCCTCCGTAACGTATTCACCTAGTGCTGGAGAATCGATGAGGATATTACACCACTTACATTATTAGTGTCGCTAGTTTTTCTGGCTACTACAACTTCTATTTGATGTGTGTCAACAAAGCATTGATATTCGAACTCTTTAATAAGTTTTCTATGTCGCCTATGCGAGTGGCTATCGCTATTTCTACTACTTATTTTACAATTCGGTGTAAGTAAAGTGGACAGTTGCTTATATAGTTTTCTAGCATTTTCATTTTGTTTTTGCACCTAATTCTGTTTTGCTGGCTAAAGCGAATGTATATTTCTTTTTAGCTACCTTCCATTCACTCGTTTCCCAATTTTTTTTGTCCTAAAAATGGACTTTTTGCGTGCACTGCATTGTAAAAGAGGTATACGAAGTAGGGAAAGCGGCAATTTTCATGTTTCTTGAAATGATAAACATGCTAATGTGTAGAGCGGAAATGTGGGTATTTTTTGGGTTTTTAAGTTCATTACACGGGATAATGCTCGCATAAGTAAACATGCATGCTTGATAGTGATGTGGCAAATAAGCTCACGGTAGGAGGCCATGCCAAAATATAATGCTTAGTCGCTTATTTCCTAAAAAAAACAGCGAGCCACAACAGAAACCTAAACTTCATTGATATTCGCTACATAGGTATCTAAATTTATTTGTATCACGTTAGCCATACCACCTAATTTAGTTGATTGTTGCTAGCTTTTTTCATACTTTTGAGACATTAAGCTTGAGTAAGGAAGAGAGGGAAAATAGCAGCAAAAAGTGATTTGATAACCAAAATTTCACTCAAATAGCAAAACCAGCTTATGCACTAAATTTTTTCTCGTTATATTAAAGTACCTGGCAAGGACTCATTATTATTACTGCTCCATGAGTAAAGAAAAACTTCATATTTATATCACTAATACAATAAGCAATTTGGTTAGTCTTTGGTTTTTGACTGTGCCACAAATGTGTATCTAAAATATCAAGCACTAAAAAATCGGTACTTCAAGCTCATAAATATGGATTTCAATAAATACCAGTTTCCCTAATGAACCTCTGTGGTGTACAGAAAGAATAACTTTCGCATAATATTTTCTACTTCTAAAAATAAAAAACCAAACCGCACCGGAAAAGCAATTACATTTTCAGTGATTACTACCAAATTGGTAAAATTCCACAATTACCATCATCAAGAGAAGAGAACTCGCGTTATCTGGCTTACATTTCTGCTATCGACATTGTCACCCAATACTACTTCCATGTCAGGTAGATATCAATAATGCTCTTCGTGCATTTCTATTTCTGATTATATGCCGCTTCCATACTCCTCTTACGTCACACCAGCACACTACCAATTCCATTAAATAGTTTGGCTGCAGAGAGCGTACTGTGTTTCACGTGAGTGAATTGTAACTAGCGATAAAAATGAACAAAAAAATGCTAATTCCATCATCGACTTAATGAATTTTTTACTTCGTGCACTTTTTTCATGCGTACATTTATATAATACTTCACAACATTATTCACCTGCTTTCTGTACTCCATATAGATTTGTGTAAAATAAGCAGGGGGAAAAGCTGAGAAGAGAAAAACAACTAGCATGATGATTAAAGTTATTACGACAGGTAATCATAATAACCCAGTCTATTTCGTCTTCTCTTTTCTTCTTCGATGAGCTTCTTTATTATGCTCCTTATCGTTTGTTGATGGTTCGTGCCGGTGAATACACAAGCATTACTGATTAATGCGGGGTGTTTCTCTGTGTGTATGTAAACGGTTCCTCTAGACAGCCTGACTACTCACTTATCTTTTGTGAGTGCGACCTACATTATGCATGTAAATGTGGCTCTCAGAATTGTTGTCCGTTTATGTTTCTCGCTCTCTGGTTGTTTTCGGCTCAGAAATATTATGCACACGTGTTCAGAAACCTCAAACTACGGTTGAGAAGGATGATGATGAAAGCGATTGCTGTACCTGCCGTTACCGTTATTGGTCTGTTACTGTTACCTCAGCTATTTTACTTCCTTCCCCACACAGCTGCCTCATGTATTTACTGCATGCTCATTTCTTGTTAAATGTTGAAATGGAAGAAAGACCGGGTATTTTTCTTACCTGAAACGAGACACAAAAACAAACATGAATATTTAATTTGGTGATTTGCACAGTTATGCCTTGTTTTCTGGCCAGGATGATTATGTTCTCAATGAAGGTGGTGCAGACATGTCATATGGAGTTGAGTGTTTTAGGCCCGTGCCTTGCAATTACCAAACACAAATTATGCAGCACAACTTATTACGAATAAAATACATATTATACATACACCAGGGCGCATATATTATAATTGTGATCGATCAATATTTTTGATGGCATGAGAATAAGTAAGGAATACTTAATGATATAATTACACACATACATTTACAAAAAAATTACAAGTAATTTATTTGATGAGTCTTATGTGAATATATTTTGTTCACCCTCTATCGTAATGCTTCTTAAATCTGTCATATAAGAGCATAGAGGATATTTTGATTTCGCAACAGTAAAATTTTAGTTTATGTTGCATAAAATCCGTAACACAAATAGCAATTGAGCATTGCGCCAAGACTCTAACAAGTTCATAGTCGTAGAAGATACCTTTGAGCATTACTTGTGATCTTGTTTCTATACTGAAGGTAATCAATATAAGCCCATATTTATAATTTACAATAAAAGGGAAAGCATCTTTCCAGTGAGATTATTATGTTCTGAATTACTTCCTTTGCTACAACTCATGTTATCCTTTAACAGTGAACTGACCAGCCATGTACATACAACATCCATCCATACATCTACCCGAAAAGTACAAAGTATTTGTTAATCTTTCGGATTTATAGTGTACATTTTCATGTGAACATTGAAGACTGGCTGGAAACATCGTTACTTCATTCATTGGGCAACAGAAGATACCGTGGGAGACTAGAAGAGTTCACATTGTACAAGTCGCGAAACTCCATAACTTTCCCCCATCGTAGCATGCCATCACCTATAACTTCGACTATTGCAGCTAAAATGAAGTCGACTTTGTGCTACAGTTAACATCAGTATGCCAATGGTTCCATTATATTAGCAAAGGAGGATTGATGAGAAAGGGAGAAAGAGAGAGAATTTGAGCACTTGTACAATTTGCCTCTAGGCATCTCGCTGACTGACTAAAAGTGTGTATGTGGAAGGGTAGTAGATGGATAGAATGATTGTATGGATGGATAGGAGTATGAAGATGAAGTTTGGTAATGCGCTACTGTAAAAGCACCGCTCCGTCTCTCGTTGGTGTTATTAAAAGCTTTATAATTTATCTCTACTGGTAAATTTTGATGTGTAATGCATGCCTTGTGGTCATTTATGTATGTGTGCATCTATCTAGTTAGACACATACAGAGACGGCATACATGAAATTCCTCTTTTCCAGCTCGCTCCCTTTCCATTCGTTCCGACTTTGACTTGCTCCCGGTCTGTGAAGATACCACCGGATGAGTGTCCAACAAAACTGGGAGAATCTACACTAGAGTACATAATATGGACATATATTTACCAATCGAAAGATGGCCATGTTTGAACTGTCTCTGTAAAATGTTATATTATGAAAGATATAACAAGTACACATAATAAGATGCAATATCTGCACCTATTTATTATGTATCCCAGCCTCAGATAAGCTCTAACCTACGTACAGTAAAAACCAACTGTTATTTTCTCTATTTCATGCTGCTTTGTGCATGAGTACGTATGTCCATGGTCGTCCTGTGATCATCCATCATTCAACCGCATAGACCAGAGACAGCTTATCCTGATAGATGGACACACATACTGAGCGTTGAGAGTTGAGAGAGCGAGAAGGTACTATATTCCCAACAAATCGTATCACCACTACTAGTATCCTCTACATGAAACGGTGCATAGATCCGAGGAGAATGGGAAAAGTAAATTCCATAATTTTGAGTACCAGCGATGTGCTACATTACTCTTTAGTTCGTGTGGGATGAAGTAGTGAATCAATGGAAGCACAGGAAAAGGTATGCTGCTGCTGACGTCGAGCCGACGTAGCAATATCACTACAATGAATGAACCTGAGCACTGAAGTTTTGTTTGCATAGGTCTGTTAACTGACTCAACGGATTTTAGTCATCTTCCTACACATTAAATAAAATTAATATTCTTAAGTGGCAGCACAACTCTTTAATCATTCTTTCACTACAGACTCAGTGTTCTCAAAGTGTGTACTTTGAGTTTATATGCACAACAAAAATGATTTTTAATATATTGTACAAACCTACGTGTATCTACCAATAAAGTTTGCAGAAACATTTCTACCAAACAGATATAGGAATTTAAGCTGTAATTAGCTTAATACACTTTGTCCACATTGGAATTTGATCGAAAGGAATGTGTAAATATTATTGATTAGTTTGATTGCTGGTAAATCAAAAATATAGTTTATTATTCTGGCGTTACGAAGAAAGAGAGACAAAGAAGACTTTAACACGTTATGTATTTTGAAACATCATAGTGAAGTGCTACCAGCATAGCCAGCTTGCATGACTTGTTTTTATCAACAAATACCTTCACTCACATCAGCACAATATCCCGTCATCGTCGTCATTCAATCCACTCTGAATGTTATTCATGTATTCGTATTTATGTACTTGTCAAAAGAAATGCATGTAATTTTCCACGCTTTTCATCAATTCAATACCTTCTCATTTGACTTTTTCATTCAAGTATCAATCATTTCGGATTTCAATCAGTTTTCTCGTCTTGTTTCAACCCTCTATCTCTGTTCTCTCGTCCACACTCAATTTTTTTTATTTAATATTATTTGTTTCTGTGTCTTGCCTCTACTAATACGATTGTGAAAAGGACGGTGCTGCTGATTTGAATTAAAATCCTTACAATTGATGATGATGCATTTAATAATGATAACAAAAAACATAAATACGAATCGATCCTCAGGCAATGGATGGATCAGGCGGAAGATTTTACCATACATTCAAGGACAACTATTTTCAGTGTATATTCCTATGGGCTGTTTGTGTTAATCTGAGCCTACGACAGTATAATCATCGTTTGTTCTCATGATTCATAGTAGAATGAATCTATAGTGAAAATTCTAGAGTACTTGTATTGAATGCGATATCATATAACATTTTTATCATGAGCTCTGCATAAATACGATATGAAGCCTTTGTATCAAAAAGTAGTACAGCTTGTACTTCTCAAGTTCATACATATTCATGGAGCATAATGTATCATTTTTGTTATATTCATTGCCCTTTGAAGTAGGCATATTCATTCTTTCGACCTCGAAGCAAAATTTTACATCTTTCCGTTTGTCTTCTCTTTCTCTCCGTTTCTATTTCTCTGTCAGTTTCGATATTTTTCTTTTCACATTACAGTATTGCCTGGAGAAATATCAAATCAGAGTCGACAGTAGCTTCTGATACAGCACCCGCAGTCGTCACAGATTATAATTTAACTACTGTTACTACAACTAACTCATAGCCAACTATTGTACATGCTTCAAAATCACTGTAGTCTTATAAATGGTGGTGGTGATGATGATGATGATAATGATGAAGACGATGAGATAGATGATGAAAACCCAGTGGGAACCCCATATTACGTTACTAGATACAAAAAAGTCCTTCCATATCTCATTTTCTCCTTCTCAACAGCATCAGTGGTAGCTATCCGTCGGACGGATTCAACCTCCACAAAATCTATGGCTTATTGTTTGTAACCACGTCCATTATACATAATTACCAGGCTCAAATAATGTTTAATGACATACGATAAAACACGTACGGCAGTAGTGGTAGCAGATACATAAGTGTGCAACAATGGCACACGAAGACGATGATAAGATAGAGGATGAAACACCACTGCCATCATCATCATCCTCATCGTCATCATCATCAGACCGAAAGACTCAGCAGCATACTCGTATTTGAGTAGTTTGAAAATGGCACATCCCATTCCTTCTTCACAAAAAAATCTTTGGAATCTTTGAAGAGCCTGTTTGTAAGATTTATGCACGTGTGACAATCCAGATTGTATCTTTCTTCTGTACTTTTCAAGACTCAAGGCTAACCATATAGGACACTGACTGACTGACTGAAAACGATGGCATAGTTGTATTCAACCGATTGTTTTATGGACATTGTATATGCAACATATGTACATATAGCAAAGCATGTACGTATAGCAAACATCTCCACTGTACGTTATAGCCTTAAAGTATAGCATTCTTAAAGAGCGTATCTTTGCATCTGGGTTTGCTCCTTTTCAAATTAACCCCAGCTTAAGCTTTCACATTCCCCATTGAAATAAAAGTTATCCCGTTTTCACCTATACACTCTCTCCAGCCTGCACAGACCCCACCATATACAATAGATGTCTTGCATACTTGCCCACACTTTACATCCATTCAACCTAACCATTCGTATCCATTCGTAGGTATGTATCTTTTCACTTGAAAACGTCGAAAGCATTCTTTTTCTGCTGGTCTTTGCTGATATTTGTGCCCTTCGTTGCAGAAAAGAAGTTTTGTGAGTCGACACAAGGGTATAGTGAGAAAGCTAGACCGTTCGAACTCTCGACCAGAAATCGGATTAAGAGATAAGGAAAAGAACAATAGAAAGATAAGGATCAAGAAAATGAATGTGTTTGAACCGTCGACCAGATGAAGGTACCTGTCATTTCCAAAAAACTACACTATTTGTTCGTAAAATTTAGAAATACTTTGCTCCTATATTATATGCGTACGTAACGTAGTATCAGTAATATGTCTAGGAGCTGTCTTTTAACTTAGCGTATTTAATGCGGAATTTAAATGGTTTGCATAGTCGCTCATTTACTACTATAGAATCAGACCATTCACATAAATTCATGAAATTAAAACCTGTGTGACGATATGTAGAGTGGTAATATTTTTATGGTGGACTAGGTAGATTCTGTTAGCTTTACCTATGATTGTCTGGAATCTTGGTGTAATGCGTGGAGTGCTATTGGCTTTCATATTAAAAGATTACATGTAGTTTACAGTCAGATTTTATGGTTGGTAATGAGCAGAGAACGAGAATTTAGGAATTGTCCTATTCTTTAATACTTCATCTATCGCAAAATGGTTTGACTTGTGAACGA
>JAQIXX010004302.1:0-16690 GCA_034700605.1 Willowsia nigromaculata
CTCAGTAATTTACAACGATACCAGCTACCCAGCTCAGGAAATTGGAGTTCGCCGAGTGCAGCGGCACAGTAAATACTCCAATACCGACCACTCACCTCCACGACATGATATTGCAATCCTCTTTTTAAGAGGTAGATTCACTCTGAACTCGTTGGTTCGACCCATCCGACTTTCAAGCACCGAGGAAGAGTATCAAGGAAACATGGTAAAAGTTACAGGATGGGGTGCAATCTTCCATTCGCATACCATTCCAGACATTATTCCCGTTTTCCCCAAATATCTTCAGACTGCGACATTCCCGATTATCAACTTGCAAAGATGTGAATCCAGCTGGCCTAACATGGTTTACAGTACGCATTTTTGTGCAGGATATTTGAGTGGAAAAATTTCTCCATGCAGTGGTGACAGCGGTGGACCTGTCATTGGGGACTTGAGTGGACTGAATTCATTTCGTGACAAACGGAACTGGGTTTTAGTCGGTCTAGTGAGTTGGGGAGCAAGTGAGTCTATGTATAATATTTGACACTTGTCAAGCAACAAATTTGAGTGTACTTACATACCTACTTGCGCTAGTAGATTAGACATGTAAGCCTACATCGATGGAGTATGATGTATTTTTTGTGAATTTTCATTTCGGATTTTCTTAATTGCAGTTTTTTGCACACGGCCGAACAGACCAGGCGTTTATACCAGAGTGTCATCTTACAAAAGCTGGATTGTAAGAAACGCAATTTGGAATGACATTTTTGGAGGATTGCTAGGCTAACCCAAACTCTTTTGTTTTTAATTAGGAATAATGCTGTTAAGCTCTTGGACAACATTTTGTTGGCAATTTTGAAGTAAGTTAATTATTTTCTAAATAAAGTTGACATTTGCATTTTTTAATAAAGTTAATTTGGTTTTCTAGGAGTTAGTATGTAAGTAGTGGAAAAGAGAGAGATGTTATGAGTGCCTAAATTTATCCATTCAATGTGATTTTAATAAAGAAACACTCTCCAAACTCATATAACACTTTATCATATTTATTTTGAACCACATATTTAAGGAAAACATGACAAATTCGTTCATATCCTGTGACAAAGTAAACCTAACCAATATACGGTCCAAAGCACGGAGTATCAGGATGTTTCACAGTAACACCTGCATTGATTAAAATAATATGTACATATTAAATTTCAACTTGTTACAAATACAAATAACGCGTGTACAGAAGGTACAAGAAAACTTACCAACACAAGTTGCTACACATTCAGTATAGTAGTCACAGCCATCTGATCCGCAAACGAATTGATCCCAGACTTCCTGATCTTTACAATGAGCGCAGGCTTCACCACCATCCTCCGGGAAACAAGAATGGGTTGGTTCCATATGAGCGAACATGATGAAAATCAAGAATAATAGAGATAATGTGTGTATTGTCCCCATCGCAAGTAATAGTAGTCTTCCAAAATCTGCAACAGAAAGTTGTAGTATGAAATTGTAAGAATTTATTAATGGTTTGGTTTCAATATCACTTTATGTTCTTACCAGATATGCCTTTTCTGCTTCAGGAGATTGTGCACAAGTGCCCAAAATTTCCGTAAAGTCCGAATAGAAATTTAGTCTATAATATTAAAAATGAAAAAAAAAACTTAGCTATTTAAAGGTTTTAAAATTGCGAAATTTTGAATAGCTATGTAGCAATACCTACATAATTGTGAAATAATGTCGTAATATCATGGATATTTTTTGCAATAATAATCGAAACATTGAGAAATTAAATTGTTTGCTCAAATATTTGTTTTGCAAAGATAACCTTCATGCAATTTCGTTAAAGTCATTGTAACAATTTGGCAATAAAGTAAACAAATTTGCAGTCTATTGGTAAGATGTTAAAAGATTGTGCAATTTTTAATGATTTGTAATGACTACTTAACTAAACTAGAAGTACGTAACACTCCAAATCCAACTGCCGATAATGTCTTTTGTCTTGAAACCATTTTACTGAAAATAAGAAAGTAGTCGTTTAAAATGCACGCGACCAAAAATCGGTATACCGTTAAAACCATTTAAAAATTTGAAAAAAGCTTGTATGGATAATCATCAATGATAAAAATGCGTTCGAATGATACCAAACAAGCCCAATGTTGATAATACAAAAAAAGTCGTTATTATGAAAGTTTCTAGCGGTTACAGTTGACCGTTTGGTCTAAAAATCTCTTTATGTCTTCCTTATTCGATGGCAATGGAAGGTTTCGTCGTTACTAATAGTAAGTAAAGTACAATCATCCCTCCTACGATTCCCCATGAAAAACCAAAACAATCATGCCTGCGAACTTTGGGTGTGGGTTTTTCACCTCTAAAACAATATTCAAAACTAATTCCTCATTTTAAAGCTTACAAATTGGAAATTATGTTTACTGTTCACTGTGCTGAAAAAGTCTCAGTCCTTGTGATAGAAAATTGCAATTAAAATCTAAAAATCAGATTTTATTACTGTTAGAGAATGTATTTTAAGCATCATTAACTAGTAACTAATGTATTAACTTATTGAGCTCTTGTCAACTTATTTTAAATGCAGTACTGTAATCATTATGAAGAGTTCGTTGTGTGTTTACAAGTTGAAATTTTGGGCTTTTACAAAGCAATGCTTGATCCTTCTGCTGCCCTAACATATTAACATTAAAATCGAAACTACTCATTCAGACTAATAAAATTGCGTGTAAAAACCGTAGTAATTACAAATTTGTCTTGAATTACCCCGTAATAATTACTCTTAAGAATTAGATTTTGCTCAAGTTTCTTGTTGGCAGTGGATAGTGGATTTTAGTAGATCTAATCTTTCATTGATATGAATTATGTAATATGTAAGAAGAGCTATCTAGCATAGATAAATACGAGCAGAGCATACCGATAAGCATTAATGCAAATTCACGCCATTGATTGAGTTTCTGTCTTTTTTCTTTTACAGAGCAGTAGTTTTGCATCTTTATATCCATATTTATTTATGAAAACTAATTGAAGATATATAAAGTCAATTCTGTATTTTAATGCACAACTTCTGGCTCAAAAAATTTAGAATCTGTGCTAATATTTTTATTAATGGATGTAAAATGTATGAATGAGGGTCTTTATGCATTGCAAAAACGCGTGTTTCAGCATACAAGAACTCCCAATTTATAAGTTATCATGCCTTAAAGATGACAGTAGTGATGTTACATGACAAGAAGGATCTGTTTGTTTTACTTTAGACTCTCGCATATTCCTGAATTATAAAAATTAACATTGACGTTTGTGATTTTCAAAAAAAAACCTGCATTATGTCCAATTCTAACGAATACCACACTGGAAATAACTTGAATAATCTCAGATTTTACGATGTGAAGGACCCAAATGTTTTAATATCGGTTCTTAAAGAACGGCATCCTCTCTCCTGTATGGTAAGTAAAAGCTTTAGTAAAAAAATCTGATATCAGTGAGATGACACGAGTGTAATGATAAGTAATCCATTGTAATTGATTAAAATGATAAATTTCAGATGTACAATCAAGTGTTACATTTTAACGATTTCAAAGAAGAATTCAAATTTTATACTATCGGAGAGCAGATAAATTTAGGAACGTGGATTGTTTCCAATAACATACGGAAGGTATATTTTGGATGACATTTTCCATTTGCAATTGAAAAAATACTAACCATAACTCGCATTTTCCTTACGTATATGACATTGCAAACTTAAATTACATTACAGGATTATGGCTGCAATTATTCCATTTCCGCTCCCGTTCCTGTAGCAGAAGGGAAAGAAGCTGTTCCAGCCGAAATAAGAGAATGTTTTTCAAACAGTGGCTTAATTCCATGGAATAACATGAATGATGTGACATTTTTCACAATGACACCGAAACCTGTGACTGATATGATAGTGGAAGTTAGCTCACATGACCATGGAAACGTGACAGAAATTCATCCCAGTTTTCTGTATCTTATGGAACGAGAAGAAGCTCTTCAAATAGAGATCCCGTAAGTGTACAAGAAATTCATATGTCTAGTTCTAGGATTTTATAAATAAATAAATACTTTGCAGACTGCCGAAGGAGCATAATGTTGAGATTCACCGACTAGACCCATCAAAGGGAGATGACGAGTTCATCATTAAAACGTGGAAATATGCTCTCCCAGGCACGGAGGTGGAGATTCCCAAATACCTTTCGAGGAATGCATCTGGTGGAGTTTTTGTAAATGGAAAGTGTGTATCTGGAGTATATATCCCAGCGATTGGATTCATGTCAGCTTTGTATACAGCAAGAGAACATAGAAACAAGGGATACGCCAAATTGACAATGAGATTCGCATTTAAAGAATACGCCAAGGATGGTTTTATTCCCTGCTCAACAGTGGAATTTCAAAATTCTAGGTCAATGAGCTTCCATGAGGGTTTAGGTCTCAAGAGAATGGCTCGTGCAGATGAAATATTTGTTAAGAAATTGGTTGTAGATTAGATATTATTGTAAATTTAAAATTACTCAGTGTCTATTAATAAATAACCAAATGGAGGAGTGAAAAGTAAAACTGATTATGTAATGTTCAATAATCATTAAATTTACAAGAGAATTGCACATTTATATCTGTGTTTTTATTCACATTGAATATTAGATATCACGTGCTCAGAATAAAGTGCATTTATTACCTAACAGGTAAACGATTAGAAAAATGTAGCCAACTCGTGGTTGATAAAATTTTATCGTCCAGTCTCAAGGTCACCCAGCTCCAAGTTATGATTCGCGTGTGGCTGCTACAAGTGGTTTGCCTGTAATATAAAACATTCACATTATGTAATGCTCGCCATCATATGAATTTGACTTTAGAACAGTACTTGAAAAGAACAATCAACCTAGTTGGCTTCACATTGACTTTCAAATCACTAGATTTTAAAATTTAATTATTGTTTAAAATTGCGAAATAAGAGTATTTTAAAATTTTCATCATGCCAGAGAAAACGAGCAAAGTACAGGAAAATAGGTTGACTTTTTGTGAAGTTCCTGATTCAATGGTTCTCCTACCTATTCTGAAACAGCGACTCCCAATTTCTGTAATGGTGAGTGAATCATAATAAACGAAGACTCAAATCTTATTTTAAAACTTACAATACAAGCAATCTTTTCATTTGTGTAGTTGTATAACCAAGTATTAATGTCAAAGAAGTTCAAGGATGATGTAAAATTCTATACAGTCGGAACAGAAGTGAATTCAAATACTTGGGTTGTATCAAACAATAAACGTGAGGTAATGTAACCGCAAAGTTTTTCGTGAAACTTGTACTTAAATAATATTTAATAGCATTAAATACTATGTAACATTACAAATACCAATTTTTAATAATATTTCAGGACTATCACAACAGCTACATGATTTCAGCTCCTGTTGCTGTCATTGAAGGTCATGACACAGTATTACCTGAGGTTAAACAATGTTTTGCAAATGGAGGGATGGTATTTCAGTGGGACAAGATGGATAATGTCATAATGTTTACTACGGCTAGACCTGTTTCCGATTTGATCGTGGAGGTTAGCTCCTTCATGAAAGGGAACATTACGGAAGTTCATCCCTGTTATATGTACTGTATGGAAAGGGACGATGCCCTTGATTTGGAAATCAAGTGAGCAAAATCATACCAATGTTCGTAAAATAATCCTTTCAAAGCTAATCATATTTTATGTTATTTGAAGACATGATGATCCAAACGTTGAGATCCGAAGACTGGACCCTTCCAAGGGCGACGGGGCCTTCATCGTTAAAACATGGGAATATAGTATATCCGGATCCGATACCGAAATTGCCAAATGCATATCACGAAACGCTTCTGGTGGTCTATTCATTAATGGACAGTGTGTTTGTGGCGTTTACATTGCTGGAGTTGGCTTTCTCTCAGCTTTGTATACTCTCAAAGAACACAGGAAGAAGGGGTATGCTAAATTGGTGGAAAAATTTACATTCAAGGAATACGCCAAAGATGGTCACATACCCTGTTTAGCTGTGGAGCGTAGAAACCCTGGTTCAATAAAGTTTCATGAAGGGTTAGGTCTCAAACTTGCTGGTGAAGTTAATAGTCTTATAATAAAGAGATTGAATGTTGATTAACTTTAAAATATTTGACCTAATAAAATTAACGATTTCAATGATTGTAGAGCATAACCCAAAATTTTTATTAATACAAATATCAAATACCTAGAGCACTATTTGTTTCTGAACAGATATTTACATTCTTTGTAACAAAGTAAAAAAAGTTTTAAATCATTATTGTTATGTCAACAAATTCATTTACCGAAAACGCATTAAAACAATATTTAATACGAATCACTAACAAATTGCAATTTGGAGGAACGATTTTAAAACATAACAACTTATCATTTTGAGTAAGGTAAAGGGAACTTTGTTATATAACCCGGCGAAGTGGCTAACCAATTTGGTTTTCAATCTTCATACCATTTTTATTTACTACCGTTTGTTTCAAACTGGGCCAAAGTAGTTTCTTCATCTTTTTGATCGGAAACTTTTATCTGGGTAAATTCTTTGCCCTCAAACTGGTCTGATACTCCATTATTTTGTTTATTTGCTTTGTAAATGTACAAGTGCATTTCTGGATAAGTGTGGTTTGGAACACGAGGTAAGTGATCGCCCGAAGTGGTAACCGATAAAAAGAGTAAAGTGCTCAGTAAAAATGGAATGGTGAAGATTGGAAGGTGTGCCTGGAATGGAAATAAACAAAAAGTGTTTTAAGAAGATTGTTCCATTTGAATAATATATTAAATTATATTATAATTTATGTCAATTTATATAATTCACTCACCGGCTTTAAAGCAATCATCATAAATTTTTGAACTATCACTGTAAAAACAGCGTTGGTCATCGCATTTAAGAAATTGTGACATGTAAGGACGATGAAAAAGCCGCCAACAGAAGATGCTGCAAGCAATGCATTATAGCCATAAACTCCAGAGTAAATAGCTTCATAAGGAGCTTCCTCAAATACAATACCTACAAACACATAACATAATTAATACATCTCCAAAACGGGAACCGGAATTTTAAACATTTCAATAAATATGTATTTTTTGTTACCAAAAAATGTTCCAACTGTAGCCCCCAGAACTCCCATCACGAATAAAATTGGCGAATAAATGAGCACCCCGATGTAAATTATTATACTTGCGCCCATACTTTGAACTCCGTATACATGCCCGGAAGAAAGTAGTATTCCGGTGAAAACCTGTGTTAGTAATTAGTCCATTTAATTCACACTTGTTAATACTTGTTGTATGAAAAACTATACTGGAGAATAAACTGGAATGTTCGACTTACCCCACCCCAGTCCAAATCCGTTGACGCTGATAACGCTGGTAGCCCTCCTAAACCTGTCAAATTCTGGTTATCTTCAATTGTGACAACATTTACCCTTCCAGTTGCTGGCATTAGACAAACAAAGAACAAGACGATGACAGTAATGAACGGGAAGACAAGAACTGGCAATGGAGTTTTTAGAGATGACAAAATATTTGCATATGCAGTCAAAAGGAATACACTGCAAGAAAGAAAACTTTTATTATGGGAATTTATCATGATGAAAATGATGTTTTAAGGATTACGGACCTTAGTGCTGATCCAAGTACTATAAATATCCACATTTTAGTGCCTAATGGCTCGCCATAGAATGGAGTCCACAAAGAAGTTGTCACACACCCAACAAGTACTGCATTGTATGTTGTCAAGCCGGCCGAAATGGCTGATGGGCTTTGTTGCAGAACCTGCAATATTTTATCTGTACTTAAAACATGTTCGTATGATCGAATTGTTTCATTAACATTTTATTACATACCAAAGCCGTGATTATGGCAGTTGTTGACGCTACTACAGCTCCAAGACCAATATTAACATTTGCGTAGAGAAGTGCAAGTAAAATAAGCAGTCCGGACATTGGATTATTGGCGAAAATAACCTTAGGAAGATTTCATAAGTACGATTAATTGGAATCAAATACAAAATGTATGTAATATTAGCATTAATACAGGTGTGCTTATAGTATTTTAAAATTATAAGCTAATCATACTTGGGAGACTCCTCGGAGCAATGCATTGACAAATTTTGGAACTAGCCAAACAATCCCCTGGTTAGCATTCAGGTATCTATCAGCAGTATTGCAATCACCAACGTAAGGAAGCCATGGGTTACTCTGTAAATTGTTAGATGTGAATAAAATGAATGTCATGGTGACATGGACATGGTCTCTCATATTTCCCCAATATTCAAGTAATTTATCATTTAGAATTGCTGTACAGTATATTGAAACGCATTATCAAATCAATTTTAGTACTATGACTAATATTCCAATATTACGTTGCAAGTTAGTTAAAAATGTAAATATGATTCCACTGTGCCTTATTGTTGGAATAATATAAGAGTGTTATAACATATTATCAAAATTCTCAAACTTTTAACATTCAATTGCCATAAGTTTTGATAAACTTACCGGTGTTTTAAATCTCCTGTTATTTTCAGCCATCTTAAAGAATTCTCCTGGATGAACACTTGCAAAAAATGTATTGCTTGGTAATACGTGAAGTAAGTAACAACAGAGGAAGCCAATGAGTTTTTAAAAATGAAAACCTATTCACAGATACTTTAAAGCATAATATTAAATACTGCTAAAACGAGCTGTGGCTTGGCTTAATGAGAGTTCTAAACTGTCATTAGACAAGAAAATGCATAAAATTGTGAAAAAGGTCCACAGACAAAATAACAAAAATATCCATAAGTCCGGATGAGAAAACTATCATTAGTAAAGTCAGTAAAATGGCATCCAAATCATACTGAGACACTTTCTCAAATAGTCACAAGCAACAGATAACCTTAAAGTGTGTTGACTGAAAAGTCACTCCCGAGTGTTTACCCAATAATTTTTTGTTACATTGAACATTTAGGTAAATGATTACAAACAGGTAATGATCACAGAAATGTTTTGGTGGCATGCATGAACATTATGAGAAGCAGAGCCATCCGCTCGTAACAAGTCGATTATCTTTCTATTTATGAAAACACCTGGAGAGATCATGCTCATTAAATAACAATTTGGCTGTGTGACATTTAGTATTTTTCATTAAATCGTACTGTGGAGATGCAATAATGTAAACAAATTTATTTACACTGTTCAAGTGCTTTTATACATTTGTCACGTGAAATGAGCTTTAATGATCATAAAGCATCTCAAGTGAGGAGTTCAATATGCATTTATACTGTTGAGAAATGGGATAAATTAAAAAGCAAACCCTTGGCAGACAATAACAAATTTAAAAAATATTTATTAATACATTTTCTATCATATAAATTTCTGTCAATATATCAATGCGTAAGCGTTACAAAGTTTTCATTGTAACGATAACATACTGTTTTTACCTGTCGATAACGCTTAGTAAACCAAATCTCCCCCACCACACAAACCACCGCTATAACGAGACCCACTACCCATAAAATGAAAACCGGAAGTATCCTTCTATTCATTTTCAAAGCAGTTGCCTCACCGGAATTTTCAAAATCATAAATTACCTTTGTTCTGCTTAACATCATGTTTCTATCTTGAACTCTTGACGCTGATCGCGTCATATCCCATTCTTTATACCACAACAAATAAAACCCATTCTCCAGTAAAGCCTTTGAATTTCTCTCAGCCCTTTTCTTAGAGTCACTCCTAGCACTGTAAATAACATTATACAACTCCCCCGCAAATATTAATTCCTTCCCTAAGTAA
Source organism: Willowsia nigromaculata (assembly GCA_034700605.1). Lineage (NCBI taxonomy): Eukaryota > Metazoa > Arthropoda > Collembola > Entomobryomorpha > Entomobryidae > Willowsia > Willowsia nigromaculata. The sequence continues at coordinate 9,779 of JAQIXX010004302.1, forward strand.
CAATGAAGAGGAACCTTATTCTTTGACTTAGCCTCCTTCAAGGCCAAATTTGCAGAATAAATATTTAGCAAAACAACTTGCCATTGATTTACAACTGCAGAGTTTCTTGTTGACGCAAATTCCTCCCCAAATTCAACTCCTCTACTGTATGCTACTACTATTTTGTTTAAAAGCGCATTAATTATCTCCATATTTTCATTAATGGGATTAGTAGCTTCAGTCCTACTAAAATGTTTCACCGCTGCCCTAACACCATATAAGTGCTTTAAGTTGGGAAATAATGTAGTATAATTATTTTCTAAAACCTGCGAAATCTTTGTGAAAGCCTTTTCTGGTGGAGGTAGTATTAAGCCACTTGTGGCTTTAGCAGAATACAAATTACCCATAATTAACGAAACAAACGCCCACATTACAAATATTGCTGAATGTTTTCTCATTCGTTCCCAGAAACCGAAATCGTTAGAAATGAGCATTGCAAGGAGAACGCAAGTGATGTAGAAATATCTTTCAGTTTTTAATCTTAAGGGTTTCTCTATAATCATGAAAACGAATGACCCAATCAATGCACAAAGAATCAAAACCATCCAAACAGAAGTTTCAAATGCGGAGAACATCAAATATGTAGATATATTTTCATATTTTGGGGTGTCACAGTAAGCGAAATTGAAATAATTTGATTCTAAATGTATAATTGTAGTAGTAGGCAGCTTATATTTTCTTGCTTTTCGAACTAATGATGAAAGCTTCTGATGTCCATGTTTGAACACAGTTGCTCGAGGATATATGTGGTAATGTTGTTTAGATTTTAGTTCTAATATATCCGCACAGCGTTCTGTAATTAAAGTGGTATTCAATGAGTCCGCAAGTATCTTGAAGACGGCGACCACAGGAGCTTGTATGGCGAGTGTGTGGAAGTCTGCTGGAAATAAATTTTAAAATATATGAATGCTTCATGAATTGGATTATGTTATGAATTTTAACTACTCACATGTAAAATCATCAGTGTCCATCCTCTCATGAAAGTCCCTCATTCGATGAAAATTGCTTAATATATAATCCAACCAAACTTGCCTAAATCCAGGGGAGTGGTATATTGTGAATTGCAAATTTTCATAGACATCTTCATCAAAATCACAGCTTTCTGAGAACTTGAACAAGGCAAAACACCAAACCCAAAAGATTGTACGTTTCATTTCTTAAAGAATTCGATTTAATCTTTAAAAATATATATTTGTCAGGGGAGCTTTAAAGCAATACAGAAATAAGAAACACTGTACACTTATCTGGTATCTATACCGTTATGTAATTTCAACTTGAAAGATTGATTGATAAATAAGTGGGCATGTAGACTAGCCGTTTATGACTTGTGGCTTCCTCAAAAAAAGTATTTAATTTGTGACACGCTGAAATATTCTAATGCAACAAGAGTAATTTTTACTGTCATTTTTAAGTGGGAGAAAGTTTAATGAATGGCTGGAGCCTTTGAAATCTTTGCCTCCTACGCATGGCTGTTTCAAACATTTTGCTTGCACAATGATCTAAATATGTATTAACTATAATTGACGTAGGTTTTCAACATTTTTTGTGCTTAATTAAACAATTACAATGCAATTATGTATGCCTCACCACCTCCATCTTTAATCCAAATTGCATTAAGGCTATCTAGTTTCATGCGGTAAAAAAATTGGAATGGATGTACTTATTAGCAGGGGTCAAAGAAACGCGAAAACCCACTGCTTCACGTGCACCAAATTAATCCAACCAAATCCTACGAGAAAATCGATGCAAAACTTGAAAAATGCCAATTATGAATTACAAGTAAAATGTAAATGTGAATTTTCAGAAAGTGTAAAACAATGAATCAACTGATAGCTCCTTCCACATCTGTGCAAGAACCCATCACTGCTTGAGTTATCCCTGCGTGGGTGGTTTCCAAGTTGGGGCGATTCTTGACACATACTATTTTTTTTAGAGGGTGGAGTTGGGATCAGATTTCTAGGACTTTCGACAAAGTCATCTAGCCCTGCATCCAGTGGCAACGTTCTTGGGGATTTAGGAACTGTCGTCTTCACTCTCAGGGTCAGGGTTATCATTGGTATTCTCGTCAATCATGCCATCGCCAACGGTCAGAAATCTTCCAAGCGTGAATACCCAGATCCTGAGTTATCATAAATTAGCGTACACCCACGACTTTTTTAAAATTTTGCACAAAATACGCATAAATGCTCGTTTGTTTCGAAGAAAATTTTGTGGATACGCCTCACATTGTGACATTGTGACGTGACATTGGCCATCGCCAAAGTCGACACTTATCAAAGAGGTTATCATGAGCCTATCCATTGAGTACCTCAATCTTCTCTTTGAATACACGCCTGAAAATCTGATCGACAATGCCTCTTCATAGAATCAAGAAATATGAAACCATCAAATCTGCACTCGACTATCAGTGTCATCAAGAAAGAGTATTTTACAAATGGATTGGAAAAGTTTTCCAGGAAAACATTAGTTAGAGACAGAGAAGATCTTATAAAAGTCACAGTTAATTGTTTATCTGACAATTACAACAATATTTTATTAATCGTTTTACTTCTAACAGCTCTGTTGTTCCGACTTTTTACTGATCGTACGTCTGATTTACGCTAGATTAACAATATTTGAGCGAAGATAAAAATACTAGTTCTGAATCAGGACTTCTGATTCAAAAGTACTTAATGATTACATAAGTTTAAAAACATGCATTTGCCTTTCATTTCTGAAGACACTTTTGGTGGATAAAAAAAATTAAAAATCAAGTTTAATTTAAACTAATTAAAACAGCTTGAGTTCTTCATCCAGTACCACTATCCTGCACTGCACTTCCCGCATTTCTACAAGAGTCAAATAAAACTGCATTATCACTTATTTACATATAATTTTAATTCATTAATTATTGATAAAACAAACTATTAATTCTTTCACCAGCTATCACTCCCTCGCGAATTTTTTTCGCCAAAACCCTGTACTTTTCCTTCCTCAAGTTTTCCAAATCCGCGGCCTTAAACACCTCCTCCAATCTCATCAGTTCCCAACAGTAATCAGTCCTCCTCTCCAAATTAATCCTCTTCATCTCCTCTTTGCTCTCATATGTCCTCCTCAATCTCAACTCCTCCACCCCCAACTTCCTCTCCATCGCACAAGTCACCAAATTCCGGCACTCCAAACAAACCCTCCATTTCTTCAAAGACCTTGGGAGGTCCTCAGCAGCCAGCATGTCACACACAAACATGTTAAAATGGAAGCTCTCCGAGAGCTTCTCGAACATCGACTCAAACTCCAAATTAAACGGACAACAGCACAACATGCAAAACGGAAATCCTTCCTCCTCCTCCTCGTCTATCTTCACGTTCACCTCAGGAAGATACTTTTTTTCTTCATTATAGGTGCCGCCTCGCAACGAGTCTGGATTTACTCCCAATTTTTTCCTCTTCCCCTCCAAATACTCCTCCTCCTCGTCTACTTTCACCTTCACCCGAGGAGGACCCTTCTCCGGTTCCTTAAAGGTGCCGTTTTTCAACAACTTTGGATCTATTCCCAATGCTTTCCCCTTTTCCTCCACCATCGCATACACCTCCTCCCGAAAAGGCTTGGGGTCCAATCTATGCACATTTTTCAAATGTTTCAGGAGCTTTTGGCCTGTCGTAAATTCTGAATCACAGCCACTTAAAACGCACGGGATGGTTATCGTCCCTTCTGGTCTCGGTCTTTTGTTAAAATGTTCGGCCATCACCTCCCTCGGATCCTGCCCATGAGAATTTCGAATATGATTGTAGAGATCCTGCCTCCAACGATACTCTTTGACGCAGACACCAATGAAACACTGGAATTTCCTGTGGGGGTCACCATCAATTGAAAGATAAGGCTTGGATCCCGGGATCACGTCAGATGGGTTCATTTTGTGCCTGAACAAAATGTGTTCTCGAAGATGGTCACTTCTTTTCTGCACCTCGTCGCAGTAATCGAAGGGACATTTGTACCATTTCCTCCCCCCAGGCCTATCAATGTCATGGGCGGCATACAAGTGGCGTTGCAAATTGTCGGGACGGGTGTAAGTTTCTTGGCAGTTGGGGCACTCGTAAAGACCTCTTTCATTCCTCCGGACCATAAGGACAGCACCGCCTCCAACACGAACTGGTACATCGGTCACCTCACAAATTGGAGCTCCTTCTTTTCCTGTTAGAAAATTAAACCGAGTTGATTAAGTTGTGATTGACAAATGATAAGTTGGGTAATCACTGATAACCTTACCCACTGGAAGACGAATACTAGGCCTGCGTTTAAATTTGATGGTCGTTCTTCCTCCTCCACCACCTCCTCTTGGATCGCCTCCTTTCCTCCCATCACTTAAACCAATCTTGCGCCTTTGTACACCTCCTCCTCCTAAAAAAACAAATGCACCATTAACCTAGATCTATATGATCAGCGAAGCAAGTAAACCCATTCAACTATAGTTAACTTTTAAACTTTAGTTTCACTTAATTGCAGGTTAATCATACCTAGTAATGGCTTATCCTTGAGGTTCCTTCTGGTTCCACCACCAACTGAAAAATGAAACGAGCAAAATTTTACACTCAATTACACTAAAAAATTACAATTTCTTAATCACGTTCACCTTACCTAATGGCTTATCTTTCAGCCGCATTTTTACATTACGAGTTTCTTCTACTCCACTTTAATTACTAGTTAATTAACTATTTGACGAGGGAATTCCATCCACCACCACCACATGTTACGTGTTGAGGCATGCGAAAGGTAAACAAGCAAAATCAGCTGACAGATGAGTGCACTGAAAGTGGAGGGAAATCCCACCCACGCAATAATGAACAATGACGATGAACACAGCTTTTCCCCTTCTAAATTTTTAATCAACAATTAACTAATTAATGTCTCCACCACTGACGCACCTCCATATTGTAGATAAGCTTATTAAATTAATAGCACATAATTATCTTCACCCCTGATCTGATCCCGTCACTTGATGAGGGAAAGAGGTGTCAGGATTCCATGACTTTCCAATGGCTCATGAGGAACTATGAAAAAATAAATAATTAAAATGTCTAGATGTCAACTAATTAAAATAATTAAAGATTCATTTATGTATTTCCATTTGTTGGAGTTGGATTTGTTGGATGTTTGGGATAGAAAATGCAACCCGGGCTTGTCATCAAGTGTGTCCACTTGAGGCTTATCTTTTTTCCCCTCCTGATAACCCTTTTCATTTTGGTTGCCCTATTTGTATACAAAATACTGGTAATTATTTGCGCCAAGGTGTGCAGGGATCTGGTGAGGATAGGGAAAGGTCTGGATGTCACCTTCAGCACGGATGACTTTTATGTAGGCCCGCCAGGTGTACTACTTTAGGTAGTACAGTACTAACTTTGAGACCTCGAAATTAGCGAAGTTAGTACAGTACTTATTTTGGGGAAACTGTACTAATTGTACTAACTTTGCTAGTGTTGAAATATTTTCCATGCATATTTACAGTTACATACAATTTGGCACATAAAATTCCAAAATTCAGCTTCTTTGAAGCTTGGGACCCAGCAATTGTACATTTACTTTTTTCCTTCTTTTTAGCAAACATATCTGTGGAACGTAATTCCGCTATTAATATAATGCGTTTTGGCATTAAGATTCAGAAAGGGACTTTCTAAGGTCTATGGTTGGGCTGGAAAAATGTGTATCTCTCCGTCCGTCTGTCCATACCATATAGAAAGAAAGAAATTTTTGAAACCGGAGTTTTGCAATGGGTTTTTGCAATCTAGGCTTGGATAAGACAATGTAATGACTAATGCTCGTTAAACTAAGATTCTATTCTATGAGTTTGAATACGTTTACCAACGGCCAACCGTTAGAAACCACTATAATCACCAAATTTATCTTCATAAACGAAGGGCATGTAGTCATTCGAACATAATGGTATTACTGATTATTCTCCCCACAAGAATTTCACAAAATTTTAAGGGTTTATGCATTGTAACGGTTTTACAATTTTGGCTCTCTTGAATAAAGGCGTGTAAATTTAAGTATGGTTTGCTCAAGGGACTTTTGATCATCTAAGTTTACATGAATTTGAAGATGGACACACGGTCAAACATGACCGGTAGAAACTGAAAATGATAAATTGTTTCTTAATTTACAAGGTGATGTGAGTACTCATTCTTTATGCCAGTGACGAGTACATCATTATTGATTATTGCGCCGCTTTCGCAGAAAGCAAGTATTGACATCATGTTTGTCTGTCAGTCCATCCAACCTTCAACACTATAACTCTCGAACGCGTTGACCGATTTCGCTGAAATTTGGTATAGTGGTCCCATGGGGCCTAACCCAGAACCCTATGGAACTTCAGCCAAATCGGTCAACCCTTCCCCCGGGGGTCAGGGAGCATCAACTTTTTCAAATAGCATCATATAGCATGCAATACATCATTCGAACGGCCTTGGCGAGTAAATTTCTTTCCCATAATCAGTTTTTGCGCACATAGCTCCTTCTGGCGGAAATCGCAAAAATCATTTTTTCATCTTCAGCACGACTTATCGTCGTTGAACAAAATCAATATCGTCATGAATCATATTTCATGATTATTATCGTTATTCATACAAAAGCGGCGTCTCTATATCGTATTTACACCGGTCTATTAAATTTTGAAATCGGACACGCCCTCTGAAGAAAGCTAGATAAATAGTCAGAAAAACTTCAAATCATATGGTTAAATATTCTCATTCTGGCACTTTCTCAATTAAATTTCTTGAATTTGAATGCTTTTTGCATTGCTAAATTTTTATTGTAACCGTATTATTGCTGGCTGCTAGTTTGGTGGTTCGAGAAATGCTCGAAAATAATTAGACTGAAACTTTTATTATTATGATTTGC
>JAQIXX010004303.1:0-16689 GCA_034700605.1 Willowsia nigromaculata
CCAGTTTGATCGCTACTACCCTCAACTGATACCTGGGCCCTGATTTGTGCATGTAGAGATTCCTCATCATCATCTCCAAGTAAATCTGCTCCGAGGTCAATTTGGGAAGCCACAAGAGTACCTGATGCAGATGCATCACTTGACAGACTGCCTAAGTAACTTTCAGACGAGGAAACGGCAGAAGCAGCACCCAAAGCTGTTTGGTACTCCGACGCCCCGGAATGTGATGCTGGAAAGTTATTGGATACTTGTCCAAGAATAGAAGAATCCCATGATTTTGGACGAGAAGGTTCATCCGATGAGCTTTTGATTGTGTTGTCTTCTGGAGCTGTGAAGAATTCTCCTGAAGACGATGAGCGTACGGCATGTGTGTCAGGCGTCCCGGTTTCAGTTCCACACACAGAGCTACCAGGTAATTCTGTCCCCGATTCATGTCGCTCATGTCCTTCCAACTGTAGATGTATTCAAATAAAGTTTCATTTAAATCAACAACTTTGAAAATGCAAAACTATATTCAATTTAGTATTCACATATTTACCACTACCATGTCTTCATGTATATTTTTATTGTTTGATTTGAAAGATTTGAAAGATGCAGATTTGAAAAATAATTAAATTCCTAATAAATTGGCATTTTATAATTTGATTTCAAAAAACGTAGGTAATGGTTTATAAAATGTTTGGTATTTGCTCTGCGTAGAGATTAGTTGAAATACGATTATGTTAATTTTATGATTTCAAAAGGTATACAGTGGAAGCGTTTTAATGGAAGGAGTGACCTTACCTTGTATGAACGTTGAGGTTCTGGCGAGGACAATCCTCCGGTGGACATAAGCTCCTCATCTGTAATGTCAACGCTTGATGGTGCTGATGCTTTAACTTCTACACCCTCAAGCTTCCTCTCTATTGTTGACTCAATCTCTGATACCAAAGCAGACGCAACGTTTCTTGCGTCCTCTAATCTGTCTTCAGCATACAGGGCGGATTGGAGTTTCTCCGTTGTCTCAGTCTCACTCTTGTCATCCCCTGAGGGACTGTCATCGCGGATTTCAAACGTATCCTGAATCAAACTTTTGCTTTCTGGCTCCAGTGTCTCTATTTTTTCTGCCAACTCCGACTCAAATATTTCTCTACTGATTTGCTCCTTGAGTTGCTGCTCAGAGTCCATACTGATGGATCGTTCAGTTGACGATGAGACTCCTTGGAAGAGTACTTTTCTGTCAGGCGAAGCTTCCACACGAGGTGCATGTCTTTGAGGTTCCATTACCCCCTCCGTTCCTTGATATCGCACTAAATCCTCAAGCTGGACTTCCTCTTCTTGGTCGGGATCATCAGTGTCGAGAAATATTGCCTCTTTGCTTCTTTCAATTTCATATGGACTAGGAGTTCGTCGAGGCTGCTGTGGGACTTGCTGTTGTTGCTCTACAACAGTTCTAGTGTCAATGGTTTCTACTCCGGCGAAAGCAGAATTGTCAAAGCCTTGTGTGTAGTCTTCAATCGAGGTGACTGACTCTCTCTTCTTCCTTTCCTCTTCATCCTTCTCTTTCCAAAACTTGTGACGCTCGGTGAAAGTGCCGACGCTTTCCACAACTCTGGAAGGAGACGCTGACACGTCAGACATGTCTCGTGAACCTATAGTTAGTTCGGAATTAGTGGGAAAATGCAAATGTTAAATATACAATCCATTTGTAAGAACAGCGACACAAAAATGTAGCGTTCTTGTTTCTCTGGACTTGCCAGTCTTTGTCATCTTCTATGTTTTGTAGCTTTGGGTAGAAAATCAAACTAAAGAGAAAGTAATAATAGAAACTGAATGAGAATGACAATGCTGCAAATTGGCAAGAATAGTAAAATTAAATCGACTGCACTTAACACCGACATTGACAGCCCTCTTGCTAACACTAAAAGTACAAGTTCAACCACCGATATCAAAATACATACGTACATACATACACGGACAAAATAAAAGAGTGACACAAGACAAGACAAGACGTTGTTTTTTATAGCTGCTTAAAATTATGAACATAAGTAAACAATACATTTGTGGAGATGTAACGAAACATAACAAGCATATAATATACAAATACTTCATAAGGCATACATTGTGCACTCCTGTAACTTTTCACACAGATATTCACCGCAGCCTTACATTTTTAAAACAATAAATCAAGGCACCTAAAGTGATTGGGTGTACTGAAAATACAGACTGAGATTACAATGGGATTCACTTTTTTTACATCTAAAAATTCGTATGGAACCAACTCACACACGATACAAAAATAACACTAATTCGTACATCCGTGTCCTATGACCGTTTATATATGACATGCATTCATGAGCTTTCAGTATGTAATGCTGGTTTTATCTCATTATAACAGAACTCCAATTACAAAAATGATTGCTGAAAAGGTGAAAATTATGCTTATGTACCAGTTATCTATTAATTCTTTTCATTTAATTTTAGTATCAAACACAATTATTATGAACGCAGCGACAACAAAGTTCCTTTTGCACACACAGAAAATAGAAAAAAACATAAAGAAAAAAATAAACAAAAAATCTTACAGTGACTTCCAATTAATTTCCATTTCCTCCGCCACCACCTTTCTTTCCTTTCTTTTTCCTATTTTTATTCTTTTTGCCTCCTGTAGAAGTAGGTACGTCTGTTGCTGCTTGTGCAGCAGCATTTGCTTCAGCATTTGCTTCAGCAGTTTCAAGTTCAACAGCCTCCGTCTCAGGAGAAATTATTGAAGTATCCTCCTCTTCAGGAGATGTTACACTAATGGGGTCTGATTTGCTTGATGGTTCTTCAGAATCTGGAATATCTTGCTCTGGTTCTACTTCATAGCTGCCTTCAACCACATCCCTTATTTCAGGTAGCTCCTCATTAGCATCATCATCATCATCATCAACTTGTTCAATTGCTTTCTCCGGTTCTTCATATGCTTCGTCCTCCAATTCCGCATCTTCAGGAGGCAGATCATTAACTCTTGACATTGCTTGAGATATGATGTCATCTACAATTTCACCTCCATAAATCCTCGTGGTAATGATCTCTGAAGTGTCAACATCATGACCATTGGCAGATGTCTCGACTCGCTCCGATTGGTCTCCTGAGGCGAGACTAATGGGAGTCTGGTTGGTAAGGCTCTCATCCTCGACCTCAATAGCTTTATTTTCTGTTTCTTCCTCACTTTCTTCCATGATTTTTTCTGGTTTTGTCTGTTGTTGTGTAATGGTATGTGACTCGACTTCGGTTACAGTCTCACGTTGTTCTGGAATAATATGTGACTCGATTTCCTCATCGGATAGAATTTCTGTTATTTCTACACCTCGACCTGGTATAGGACTCTGTTCTTTCTGTCGTCGTGGACTCAGGACCTTTCTGGTTTTCGTGGTGGTGGTAGTTGTCGTTCTTAAACACTCTTGGAATACTTTGGGTGTTGGGGATGGGGAACTTGTCACTTCTGTGTATGTATGGATTACTTCTGTTCTATCTACATGGGCAGGATCTGCAAATCGATGATATCATGTTCAACTCTTGTTTCAATCTTTCTCCTCTCACAGTTATGTACATGAAATCAGGTATTATTAAGGTAGATGTACGCTGTGTCAATGTTTTGTTACACTACCGCTACGAAACTTGTACACCTCATCAAGTATACTGATTGAATATTGAAAATTGAGTCGTTAATGAGTATATGTGAGTAGTAAAAAGAATGATAGAGAAATGAGAAAGTGAGAGAAAGAGAGAAAGAGAAAGAACAGATCAGTTTGCTGCTAATAGATAATAATGACTGAAGGCTGGTTAGGATAGAGTTTCACACTGCACTCGTTAAATGAGTTGGGATTATATTAAATGAAGAAGTTGAAGTTAGAAGTAGAATGGCGACCCCACGGCTACGATTTGGAACTTCGCACTGAGGAAGATGGAAGGTACTCTACACGCAATACGCACAATGATAGCATATACTTTGCAGATAGTCTTGGTAGACAAGCTTTTTAAGAGAATATAAAGGCCTTTCACCGCACGCAAAAGCTACTAAGATAGATCACCTTCTTGAAAGCGAACCACCAATTTTTGAGTGAGGATGGGCGACTCAACCCGCTCATCGAGGTCATCTTCGTAAATTTTAGTATCACTCGGGCAAAGCATTTCCTTGTCAGGAGATTTTGGAGAAATTGATGGAAGAGGTGAAGATGCGGATGGAACTGGAGACGAAGTTGTTCCTGAAAATGAAGCTACGCTTGATGGTGGTGGCACTACAACCTCCCTCAGGCTTCTGATTTCCACACTTTCCCTTCCATTGTCTGAGGTTCGTACAAGAAGCTTTATTTCCGCATGAATAGGACTTGCTTTCCCATCTTCACTTGTATCAAGAATCACAGATGGACTTTTTGTTCCAAGCTGCCGAAATAGGTCATCATGTGCTCCAGGACCGGGGCTTACACTTATGTTTGGAGCAACTGTTTCGTAAAATGAAGTTGGAGATGTGGGTGGAGGAGTTTGAATGTCTTCTTTTGTCATAACAGTAGTAATAATGTAAACAAGATTGCAAAAATAGACACATAATAAGTTTGTGAAACACCAAAATAACACCTTATTCAATTCATTCCCAACTCAGTTTAATTATGCCTCGTCGCAGGTAGTCGCAATCCCAGTCCCTTTGAAATATTAAGCAAGATACGATAATATGCTTTTTAAGCTTTCTATGAAATTCTAAGCTGAAGTATATTTTTCTTCCATTGCTGGTACTCTGCTTTGCTTTCACCCTTAAATTACTTCCTTCTAATGATGTACACAATATTAAACCCAATGAATGGCCCTAGGCCCTATAAATCAGGTTAAATAGCCTCATATAAATTATTGTGGCAACCCGCAGTCCCAAAGCATGCAGTATATCAAAAGCATTATACCATCGATTGACATTGCAAGCACATAAAAGTGAAAGTAAAAAGAAAGTAAAAAATAATGAAAGAAAAAATCATAATGTATTTTGAGTGAGCACTGTAGTCTGATACGGTTTTCAAAATAAAGTGTGTATGTCCAGCAAAATCCCTAACTCTTCGTCATTATAAGACCAAACAAAACGTAAAATGAATACTTACCTGATCTCGGCTCATCTTCGGGGATTTGTGATTGTGCAGACTCGCGTTCTGGAAATACAAGTGGGAGAAATAGGTAAAATACATAAATAAAACTACATACGACAACATACAAATTTTGAAGGTGTACATCGATACAGTTATATAATAATGTAAAATGCATGGTACTCTGATGATGTGATGTACTTCAATAAACTCTAGTCTAAGAGTACATTCCTTTTAATAGAAATTCCCACCAATGAGAAATATGTGATGAGCCTTATTGTAAAAGAAAGTATAAGGAGTCCACAACAAAGATCGATGTAAAGTCGGTTGTTTGTGATTTGTGGCAATCCCTGACTGAATGACTCTGTGATCGCTCTAAGAAGCTCAAGCTGACAACAACTACAAGATTTCTAACGTAAACAAAAAGTCTTATTTAAATCGTAATAATAATCGTACTACTAACAAACCAAACATAAATACAGCATAAATATAAAGTAAAAATTAATTGGCATGAATAATGATAAAAAGTTGACTTTTTGTGCGGTTTCGGATTTGTGAGAGAATTATATTTAAAAAATACTTCGTTTTGAGTGTTTCTTTCTTCCTCTTCTTCGAGTCAAGTTTCCTCCAGATGAAGTTGCTTCACTTCCCTCAGGAATGATAATAGTGGGAATATTGGTCATAGAATTTCGCTTCTCAACACTGTCGACTAACTCTTCTGTCTCGGTATCTGGGCCCTTGGAGTTTCGTCGCGGATCCTGATGGCCAGTACCATTTTCCACAATCTCTGACTCTTGCACTGACACAGAGGAACAATGCGCATCTAGGATTTCTTGTAAGACTTTCACTTCAGCCTCCGGTGGAATAGAACTGTGTGAGGGCACATCCACGCCGTCGTCACCATCAACAGTGGAAAAATCTTCGACATCAGTGACACCCCCTCCCATGCCTTCATCTTCTGACTCTATTGCTAATTGGTCCTTGTGATTATAAATCACTAGACGAGGTGTAAGTGTTCGAGAGTCGATTAGTTTGCATTGAATTTCTTCATCGTCTGTTGGTGTCTCTGGGAAAGGCTCTTCGGGTTCTTGATTTTTCATGCTAATTTTTGTTTGAGCTGCGGCAACATTTGCCTGGAATATTTTTTCCAGATCTGAGCCGGACGCTGCTTTAACTGGTTTCCATTCATCTCCTACATCAGCTTCGTCTCCAGAATCTTGCATATCTTCGCAGTCTGTCAAAGCTCCAAGGTCAACATCGTCAACTTGTAAAGCTGCCTTGAAACTGACTGCCTTTTTCTTTGTCTCGTCATCAAAGCCATCTTCCTCGTCTGTGTCATTCTCATATAGTCGTTCTTCCCCACAATCTGAGGGCGTAATGGACCTCGCACCCCCAGGGATAAGTGAAAACTTTTTCCCGGTGTGGTCAAGGGGAGCATCTTCTACAGATTCTTCATCTGTCATTGGATCAACAGCAAATTCAGGCGTGGGAAGACGACGGTGACTTGTAGAATCTGCAATCGAAAGTCTCCGGGGGCTTGACTCCAACGACTCGACTTCAGTGAAAGCCTCCTCTGATTGCAGAAACTCAATTAGAGAATACTTTCTCTCAGTTCGACCCAGCACCTCGTCAGGGTCTTTTTCAGTAATAGTAACCTCATTCTGACCCAGATCAATACCACGAATTAATTCAATAAAGCATCCATGATCAGTGGCGGAGAACCCAGGGGCGTCGGTGTCAATAATGTCAATTTCAAAATCTCCATCTCCCTCCATTTCCTCTACATCAGTTAATGCTTCATCTTCTTCATCAGCTTCCCCTGCACCACCAATAGCGAGGGTGGACACAGTTTGTCGTGATACTATCATTCTGTCTCCAGAATTATCTTGAATGCTCATCTCTCCCTCATTATAGTAATTTCTTAAAATATTGTCCATTTCTTCAGAAGCACCTGGGAACTTGGTTTCCTCTTCTACGTGAAGAGGAGATGGATCCTCTTCATTTTCAGACATAACCTCAGTGTCAGTAACACCTCCATCATCACTATTTCTCCTATCGGGTACACTCAATATATTTGTGGCAGTGAAAGTATTGGGATTGGTACTAGTAGCTGTTGTGGGGGACTGGATGAGTGGTGAACGGGTATCATCAAGATCCTCCACATCTGTTACAGCACCGTCTTCTGCCCCTGGTGGGGACTCAGGTCTCAAGGTTGTTGGAATAGGTCGATTATTGTTAGCATTTTCATTCCCCGATCCACTTAAAGCCATGTCTTGGCTGATCCGCATAGTAGAGAAAATGACGGTGCGAGGTAAAAATGTTGTGTTATTTAGATTTTATGAAGATAGGTCGGGGTCAATGCTATCGCTTTCTTCACCTGATGACGAATCAATGTATATATTTAGTTATTTTTATAAGTACTGTGAGATGGTATTCAAAAGTATTTTAGAAAAATCAATCACCAAATAAAAAATAATAAGAAACAAAAGCAAACGAAATAGAATGAATGAAACGTAATATTATGCGCCGCCGCGCTAAGTACAAATACATATATATTTAACATAAACATAAAGATTTTATAAAATACGTAGCGACTCAAAAACACAAGGAGGTTTGCAAACTGAAATCGCGGATGCTTATTATTGTAAATCAACGGAAATCAGTAATCAATATATTCATTCGGGATGGTATGAGTGTACACAGAAGTTCAAGGGACGAAGTAGGGAGAATCGGAGAAAGTGGCGGTTGAGGATTTTCTGTCAAAGTGAAACCTTGTCGATTCCTTTTGGTCACTGACAATGCGTATTTCTTAACTTTATGATTTCAAACAAATTCGCGAATTTAGGAATGAAAATGAAGAAAACCAAATTAATATAAAATGAGTATGAATTTAAATCGTGCAAGCAAACTACAAAATGCATTTTGCTCACTAAAATTGCCATACCCTGCTAATTTTAATGGTTTCAGGTGCATTTTTGTACATTTTGTCTGGCCTACATTATCATTTATACAAGTTTATTCTTTGAAAATTAAAGATGCGGAATAAGTATTTCTACTTTAGCTGAGCAATGGAAATGCATGTACAAACGTTCCATCTTTATCAATAATGCATTGTCGAGCATTCATAATAATGTACTAGTATCGACTAATGAAGATAATTCATAATATGTGAGAGAGAATGATTAAATGCATGTATAGTTGAGGAGGAGTGAGGCTTGTAGGATGAATTGTATATGTTTGTGCGAAAATGATTGTCTGCTTGTGTTCGTACCGTCAAAATGTAATGAGACACAACTTGTAAGAAATTAACAACTGCCAATGTTGAAAAGTTTCTGTCTACGTCTTTCGTAATTTTTTGCAATTTGAATATTTTTAAAAAGTGCAAAGAAAAAGAACGGAAACCAAAAAGAACGGGCAAATAATTTTAAACTTTTTTTTTTTGAATTTTTGATTGTTCGTAATTTGATTGATTGTTACAATTAATTACCTTTCACGGAGTACGTGAATTGGATGAAGGGTGAAAGTGTCTCAACAACAGTGGGATATTGCCCACTGGAATCTACTCGTGGCGGAGACAACCTAGTGATTTGTAACTCTGTGGACTCCGACGTTCTCGACTCCGAACCAGAGATTGAGATGGGTGAGGATGCCAAGGAGGATCGTGATTGTGTTCCTGAGCCCATTGACCCAGTGCCCCCACCCCCTAACGCTACTATCCCACTACCTTCCTCAGATGTTGCACTAGACGCGGGCTTACTAGGAGAGGAATGCGTTACAGAAGTCATGGAACTAGAGCTGGAATGAGATTTGGCAGAGCCATGCGATTTTGAGGATGAAGAGGCTGAAGATGTAGACAGTTTGAGAGAGACTGATTTAGAAGAGGCTTCTGAGCCAGAACGAGAAGTTTTCTTACTTCCACCGTGCGAAGAGTGCTCAGAATGTGACGCAGATGCTGATGAGATTGACATGGGTGCTGAGCCAACGGCGGCTGACGCATAGCTTGCAGTGCTTCCCCCAGATTGACTACTGTGGCTGTGACTTTGAGTCTTTTGCACAACCTGTGGTGAGTCAACAGAACCCCCAGAAACTGAAGATGCGCGGCTGATTGACTCACTTCCTTCGTCAGAAATTTTCTCCCTCGGAGAGCTTCCTCCACCTGAGGATGCTTGCTTCTGTGAAGAGTAATCTGATATAACTGATGACGCATCAGAAATTTCATGACTACGAATGGCTTCGCCTCCAGACGAACCTGACGAACTGTGCCTCATTTCTAATCCACCCTGTTCTGCGTGGAGATAATCCTTGGACTCACTTGGTGGACTTACACCACCACTCACAGAAGATTGTGTGGTGTGTGATCTGCTTTGAGCAGCGGATGATTCATCTGTTGAGGAGCCGATAAAGATTTGAGTGCCCTCTCCGTAACTGTAAGATTCTTGTACCTGCCCCTTTTGAGAATATACAAAGTCCAAAGTTTTAACAAAGACTTCAGATGTGATTATTGCTGGGGCTGATCGAGGTCGTGGCATCTCTGCATAGTGAATTTGATACTCCAAGTCTGGCACGGAGTAACGAAATGCCTTTTGTTTTTTCGCCGTCAACTTGGTGGGGCCGAAGAGACGTTGTTTTTTCTTCTCCGCAACTGTCTGCTCCGGAGTGGAACTACGCCTTTCACCTTGTAATTCAACGCGTCTTTCTGTTATCACCGATTCATACTCCATTATCTGCTTGGAAGTTGATGGCAATGATTGCTGCGGTGAGGAATGTGTCAATTTGGTACTGCTAGTTGTGGTTGTGGAAATGGTTACAAGCGATTCCTTAGCGGTATGCAATTCTGCAGCCAACTGTTGTCCTTCCATGGTCCTCCTCACAGACACATTTTCGAGAATGTGTTGGGGAGTGTGAACAACTTCGGGTGCATACGTTGTCAACGGGGATTTTGCCGTGGCTTTGGCTCCTCCCTCTTCTGTAGAAGCGGTAGAGGTTGCGGTAGCACTAGCTACAGCGGGTTGCGTAAGACTGCTTGTAGTAAGCAAAGCTGCTGCGGTTGAGGCGCCTATGAATAATAAAGCTGTGTCCTTTCCTTCTACACTAGTGTCAGCCTTTGCGGCTGACTCTAGAGAAGTGTTAGACAGCTCCTCCTCTGCCTCCTCTTCTCTTGTATCAACTTCCTTTTGGTCCACATCCTTTGCTTCTTTCGGTGAAAACTGTTCTTCGCTTGGTGAAAGTACGTCTTTTGGTGAAAATACCTTTTCTTTGGGTGAAAGTGGCTGTTTTGGAGACATCCTTTCCACTGGAGAGCGTCTTTCTGTTGGGGAAAGTGGATATTTTGGGGAACGTCTCTCTGTTGGAGAAAGTGGCCCTTTTGGAGATCGTATTTCGGTCGGTGAAAGTGGCTCTTTTGGAGAAAAGCGTTGTCTTTCTTTCGTAGGAGAAATACGTTTGACTGCTTCAGATTGTCCTTTTTCAAATGACACTTTGAATTCTCGTACGAACGACTCGTGCGTTGAAACCACTTTGTGTTCAGTTACAGGGGATTTTGGCTTGAAGGTTGTTGTACTCGGTGGGGGAGTAGTAGCTCCTGGTTTAATATCTTCAGTTTTTGTTACCTCAGGCCGCGGTGAGTATTCCTTGAAATACATTGTTTGCTTAAAACTTTCCGTTTTTCTGACCTCCTCTGCTTTTCCTTTCGCAGTCTCATCAGTAACAACTTGTGTGGCAGCCAACTGACTTTGGTCTCCCGTTACGTGAAATTCTTCAATTGCCTCTGTAGTCAAGACTCTTCTTTCAGGTGACTTTTCACACGGTTTATCCGTTTCTAATTGCTTTGAAGGACTTTTCTCCAAAGTGGATGATGAAACTGCTTCATCTAAGGCTTTGTCTTCAGCAGCCTCGTGTACAGTTTCTAGCTTGTCATCGTCAAAAATTCCACCTTCTGTAATCCCCAACATTGCTTTAAGTACTGGAGTCATTGCTTGATCTGTTGGTGTTGGTGTGAGATCAGGGCGGAGCATTTTAACTTCTTTTTTTATTTGCAAAGCAGCTTCTCGCGCCTCGTCAACGTATTTTTCAACGTCTTTCATTAGTTGATCGGGCTTTTTCCGTTCTGCTTTCTCTGGAGTTTTGGGCAGTGAAGTCAGCTCTTCTTTTGAGAGTTCTGATGACGAAGATAATTTGCTTTCTACTTGCGACTTTGCATCTTCCACTGTTGTCTTTTTCGACATTGTCTCGTGTGTGGGAGTGACAGCGTCGTCTTTCTTCTCGCTAACACTTGTTCCTGCA
Organism: Willowsia nigromaculata; assembly: GCA_034700605.1. Classification (NCBI taxonomy): domain Eukaryota; kingdom Metazoa; phylum Arthropoda; class Collembola; order Entomobryomorpha; family Entomobryidae; genus Willowsia; species Willowsia nigromaculata. The sequence goes on from JAQIXX010004303.1 coordinate 11,373, forward strand.
AGTGGAGACAGCTCTTTCTCTATTGCTTTCTTTTGCAGATCAGTTTCACTTCCAGTCAGAGGGCTTTCTGACTTTTCAACTACAGTTGTTACAGCTGAGCTGGAGCTACTGATTGAGGCTGTCTCCAAAATATCAGAGTGGAGACTAGCGTCTTCAGCTTGACCTTTTCCACCTTCCAAAATGTCGAGTGGAATAGACTTGACTTCGTCAACTTTAAACGCAGGAACGGGCTCTTCTGAGGTTTTAATAGCCGCTATTATTTGTTTCTGCTCAGTTTTGGCTACATCCTTTTCACTTTCCTCTGGTTTTTCCAGTTGCAAGAATTGATGCTGGAAGAGTTGAATATTTGGTTTCTCGGAAATTGGTGCGAGTGGATGCTCGGTGAGATGAGGTTTGTCATGGGGTACGTGTTCAATATACTTTGCATCTTGTGAGCCTATTTTTGACGATGCCTTTGCATCACTGGTTGCTTCAAAAACTTCTCTTTCCAACCGAGCAATTTCTTCTTCCAAGGCGGAGCCTGATAAAAGCTCAGACTGTGTCTCTAATGATGAAACCGAGCTAGCTGCAGATTCTTTCAGCGTTTCAGCAGCTGCTGGAATGTCTGGTACTGAAAACTCACGAGTCTCAAATGACACCTTTTTCGCATCCATTAATGATGGAATCTCGGAAGTTATTTCTGCTTGCATAGACTTTGAAATTGTTGCATCAGCAGATTGTTTTGTTTGCGCAGATATTAATTCTATGCCTTCCATCTCTTTTCCTTCTGCTGCAACTTTCTTTTTCTCTTCAACTTCTGCTGGTACTCGTTCAACATCAGACTTTGTATCTTTCATCGTTGTCAATTCCTCTTGTTTTCCAGTGACATCAACAGAAATAACTTTAGATTTTTCTTCTCCAGTGAATTGGGAAATGGTCACAACCTTATCGCCAATTTCAAGGCTTATAGACGATGCATCCTTTGACAAGGAAATTTCTTTCTCTGTTGGCTTGCTTGAATCCTCAATGAGTTGTGTGTGAGCTGCCGGAGGGGTCTGCACTCCAATCTTCTCGAGATCAACAGATTCTTTGGAACCGGCTTGTGCTGATGATTCATCTTCAGGTTTTGTTACAACATCAGCTTTGGAAACTTCCTCTTCAGAAGGTTGCCAAGTTTTTACTGCTGTGATATGAGAGTCATCTTCAATTTTTGCTTTTACTGTTTCCTCGACGCGAAAAACTGTTTCTGGCATCTTGATTTTCTTTGTAATCGTCAACTGCTGTGTGCTAGATTGAGTTTCCACACACATTTCCGCCAATTGAGATTCCAAGTCGGATGCAACGTCTTCTAACGAGCGATCATCAGGCTTTATGGTAGTACCTGTTTTTGTGGTAGAATCTCGAACCTGTGGTATCACATGCTGTGCTTTCTCTGATCCCTTCTCTACCACACATTCTTCCACGGGTGCTCCCTCTGAATTGGATGATGATGATTGTCCTTGATCTAATTCAAGTGATAGTAAATCCTCGGGTAAACTTTCCTCCATAATCCCAGCACCTTCTGACTCTTTAAACCGTTCAGCAAGGCTTACAACTCCTTCATAACGTTGAGGAGAGGCTGAATCTTGACGTTCAGAGTCATCAGTTCCAATTGAGTCGTCACTTCGTGGCTTATCTTGCTCCTCTGAGGCAATCTTTGCCGCTATTCCTGCTGCTAATCCCATTGCCAACGCACCAACCCCAGTAATCAAGGTTGACTTTTCTGATTTAATCTCACGAGTTTCCTTTGGTTCAGCCTTAATTAGCTTTGTCGTGGTGGTAGTAGTAATGAACTCTGCGCTCTCAGGTACCTCTGTTGCAGATGTTTGTGCCGTGATTTTATCATCATCCGTTTTCACTGTCGTTGTGATTACATCCCGAAATGTTTCTTTCCCGTCTTCAGATTTCTGTATTTTTGTTACTGTTTTGATGGCATCTTCTTGTATCTCAGAAATTGTAGTGAAAGTTGACTCAGTGGGAAAACTGGAGGTTTGCTGAGTTACAGAAATTGTCACTTCTTTTGAGATGGGAATTATTCGTGACTTTTGTTCATCTAATTTTATAATCTGTGTACCCTCTTTACTTTCCTCTCCAATACGCAGTCCAATGGTTTTTGCCAGGGCAGTTTGAAATTCAGCTTGTTGTGCGGATATGTGCTGAGAAACTTCAGATCGGAAGCCTTCAATTGTAAACTCCGGTTTATCATCGAGTTTTTGCTCCTTTAACGTTGCAGTTGTATCTGGTTTTGACGGCATAGATTTCTCCTCCTTCAATGTTTTTTCTTCCGTTTTGGCTTCAGCTTTTTCCTCTTTTACTTGTGTCGGTTCTGGCAGTATGACTTTAGGTTCAGCTTTCTTTACTTCCTTTTCTATTTTTGGGGTTGTAGTAGACTTTTCCAACCCCTTTATTAGCTCACCTGTATCTTTCGTCTCAGAAGTAATACTCTTGGCTGTATCAAAGCTCACCTTTTTAGTAGACTCATCCAGTGATGACGAAAACTCGATAGGGAGATCTACATCTACTTCTTCGGCTTCTTCGGTTATTTTGCTGAGTACATCAGCAGTTTCTTCCGCCTTTGCCTCCTCTTCCACAAGTTTTCTCAATTTTTCTGCGCGAGCTGCTGCTGCTTTACCATCTTCATCAAGTATCAAGGCTTCCCCTTTCCCTTCCTTTTTTAAATCCTTTCCTTTTTTCTCTTCATCTGAGACTTCAGCTAACAAACTTTGGAAATCGAGGACTTCACCAGACTTTTTAATTTTTGAAATTTCTGAGTCCGTTGTTTGAATAGCACATATTCCAGCCGTCAATTTACTTACTGTTACATCGTCTACAGATTTTGACTTTTGTGCTTCTTCTTCAGTCCTTGCTTCTATTTGGGATTTTATTTCCTGCTTCTCAAGCGCTGATGGCATTGTTTCTCCTAGTATTTTTTGTTCCGATGAAATTATCTGAGAATGAATTTTTTCCACACTAGCTATGCCTTTCCCTTGAATTTCAGATATTGTTAGGGAGCCTTTGGAAATATCGGGCTTAGCTGAATCTACTGTCTGAGTAATTATAACCCTCTCTTCACCTGTGGTTTTTTCAACTGGAGCTGCTTGTTCCGCTTTCACAGGCAATGCCGTTATTTCCTTCACAATTGTAGCTGTGATTGGTTCCTCATGCTTTGCTTTCAGGGATTCTCTTCTAATCTTTTGTGTTTCAGATGTGACAACATCAATGGTTTCCTCTTCAGATTTTACCATCTCTGCCGATTTACTTGTCATTTCCACTATTTCAGACTCAATCTTTCTCAGTGTTTCCTCCTTTTTCGACATTACATCATCCAACTCTGTCTTCACAGTCTCTGATTCCTTTTCAGCCTTCAAAGTAACTTCTTCAATGTCCGCTTTCACTTTGTCAACACCTTGTGCGGACTTGGCAGTGATTTCTTCAATTTCAGATTTGATTTCTTCAGAGTCTTTCTCTGATGCAGACGTCAGTTTCATTATCTCAACTTTTTCCTGTTTTGAGTGCCTTCGGATTTGATCTCTTGTTTCTGTTTCGGCAGTCTCTGTTTTTGTTATTAACTCCTCTTCGACTTTCTCTGTTTTTACTTTAATGTCAGTGGGAATCTGAGGAGCTGCCACAGATTTTGTAACTAATTCCTGTGTTTTGGTAAGCACAGAAGATGTGTCTGGTTCATCGCGCAGTGGCTCCTTGGTTAAGTCAATTATCTCAATTTCTTTCTTTTTCACTTCAATTATCTGTATATCATCATCAACAGTTTCGCCTTTCAGTTCCAGTAACTCTTCAATCGATTTTGCTTTCTCTTTTTCTGTAAGTTTCGTGTCCAAAGAAATTCGTTCTTCTTCTGATTTTATTTTCATGGTTAGCCCTTCATCCTTACTTTCATCGGATTTTGTTTCTTCTTCCGATTGTGAAACGTCGATTTCTTTAGTTTCGAACACGGTAGGAGGACTCTCCGAAGTTGAGATCAGTTCCTCTTCCTCAGTCTTGGTTTCCCCCTTTTGGGAATCGGGGATCTCTCCCTCGCCCTCTCCCGTGGCAGGGGTAGCAGTAGCTGATATTTTCTCAACTGATTCCTTTGCCAATTCTTTTGTCGCCTTACCAGCCTTTTCTGGAGCATCAACTTTCTCCGTGTCTGGCGACTTTACAGTTTCTTTTTGCTTTGGAGCTTTAGAAATTTCCTTGTCTGTTTTTTCTTGTGTTTTCAAAAGCGAGGTAGGACGCTCCGGGTCTGAAGGTTTTGCTTGAGTTATTGCTGGTGATGGCTTACTTTCGGCTTTCTCCTCCACAGTCTTGCTAGGTATAGTTTCAGGTACAATTACTTTTTCAACTTTTCTTTCAACAGTTTTGAAAACTTGTGTTTCTGTTGTGGGTTTCACTTCCTCTGTGACGGAAGTTTTAGATACGGTGAAAGATTTTCCTTGAGATTTGACCACAGTGGTTGTCGTTGTTGTAGTTGTCGCCTTAGGCTCTTCTTTGGTTACGCCTGTTGTAGAGGTGTCTATGAAGACTTCAGTCTCTACTGCAATATTTTGCGAATCTTGCTGCTGCGTAGTGACGGGTGGCTCCTCTTCGATGCTCAAATCAAACTGCATTTCCTCGTCATCTACTGATCCTTCTGCTGGAATGTCAACGGGAGGGCTTGCTTCGGAAACACTTCCCTTGTCCCCTGCACGAGGTACATCAATGACTTGCGATCGAACAACAGATTTTTCCTCTTTTTTAGCCTTTTTCTCTTCACTAGAAATAGCAGCTGCTTGTCTCCTTTCTTCATCCTTGAGAGTTTTATAAATATCGTCATCTGCAATCGGTAATTTTGTGAGGTTGTGAAGATGAGTAAGTACATCTTTGTGGGCAGATTCTTGTGGGCTCGTACCAACCCCAATATCCACAGCCTCAAATGACATTTGTTGGGATCGCGACGTGGTTTGTGGGACTGCAGCTTGCACCGGGCTGCATGCTTTGTCTACCTGAGCAACGCCTTCTGTTGGTGTCGCAGTCTCTTTCTCAAATTCCAGCTCTATACCTACAGGGGGTTCCGCAGTTATCGTTACATTAGACTCTACAGGACTAGGGGCTTGGCACATGGACACGTCAGGAGTAGTCTCCTCTGCCTCTACAGTCAAAGTGTCAGCTCCACTCATGTCATCAAAGGATCTCGTTACAATAAACCTGCCTGATTCTTTCTTAGGGGAGGTCAAGCTAAAGTCTGAGACCTCCCCCTCGGTATCACTCATTATGGGTTCCCTATCTCGGGTCAATGTCATGCTAATACCAGTGTCATAATAGG
>JAQIXX010004304.1:0-16687 GCA_034700605.1 Willowsia nigromaculata
GCATGTACAGTTTGGAAAGCATGTACAAGCATTCAACAAAACATATAAATGTTAAGGGAAGTTGTCTTCAATTCAATAAATTACAAAGATTCATCATTAGTCATCGTAACTTATAGTAAAAGCGTGTATTACTTTTTCGTACAAAAAGTGAGTACCTATGTACCCACATAACTATGTAATTTGTATGTAGTCCTTAAACAAAGTAAACTAATATTAGACAGGATTCCATACACATACACCACTATGAAATGCATTCATTGTCAATGCACAAACACTTGTATACGGCAATAAAATGAGTACGTAGAACATACTGAAAAAAATCATGATAAAATCAGGAATTCATTGACCACAAAGCAGCTTATCACATAGTAACCACAAATAATAGATTTTTTGCATACATGCTCATGTATGTTCGCAACTTGTTCTTAATCTCTGTAATATGGGACCTAACAAGTACGCGGCACTTTTACTGGAACAAATCATGGCTGTTCATTACCTCACATTTCTCTCCGTAATGGGTAACACAACATAGGCATATGCTACTTATAGAATTCGCATGGATGTGAAATCAGTTATAGAAAAACATGAGTACTCAAGCAAGTTCCAATTGACAAAATTCCTCTTCCTCAGTAATCCAAAATAATTCACTGCTTTCAAAAAGCCACACATGTGCAAACTAGAATGAAAGTTTAAATGAAAGATTTCGCATGCTAATTTTTCCAAACTACATAGCATAAGTAGTGAAAAATGGTTCAAGAAAGACTGATAGTGATTTTTGCCATCGTTTTTGGAGTAAGTGTTTTTTTGTCTCCCACTCGAGGTAAACAAATATAACAAATTCATACTCCTTTAAAAACTGTGGGTGTAATAAACTATGCATATAAAACTCGCCTTCTTAATGTATTAAATTATACTGAGATACAGCATGTTACTAATTTCACAGTTGCGTCCGAAACAGATTGTCACTCCATTGGATCTGAAAAGGGAGCATTTTGCGCGTGGACCAATAAATGTCCAGAAGGTACTGTAACTGAATATTGGGACTTTGGCTGCGTTACACTTGGTGGTCATGTTCAGAAATGCTGTAGGTACGAATAGTAAATATTTATTATCTTATATTGTGAAGATCTTTATCATTTATGGATTTAATGTATTTTATCAGTCTCGAATACCGGATATAAAAATAGTCAAAAGTATGCAATTGTTAAATGTAAATGATAGTGGAAAATATAGCGTAAAGTGAACTATTGTATCTGTTTTTTGATGGAGTTGGTGTGACAGAAATGAAATGATAAGTACAAATACGTATATTGATTCTTTATTCTTTAATCAGTTACTATCGTTGTTGAAATTAAAAAAATTGGAAAGTCAAAAGTGTTTATTTTACTACAAGCTTCATTTCTAATCTTTATTTACAAAATATTCTAGACAATCTTATAATATATAATGTACATTTGAACAAATACATGTCTTTTTTACCATTTAACATAATATTTTTCTTAAACTTTTGGTGCTGGAATTCCTAACACAGCATCAGTTATTCGATCAACAGAAACTTGTAGGTAATCAATCTTGCTTGAATTCTGCAGATGAAAATACTGACCACAAGAAAAACGTATTTCTTGCATTGACCTCACCCTCATTATCCTCATTTTTGTATTCCTTGTGACTCCAAAGACCCTCTCATCTCGTTGATTCCATGATGTCAGTTTTCTAATCAGTTCATGAGATTTGTCATGAATATTCACTGCAAATGGCATGAGTGCCAGAACAATTCCGGGAATAAAAATACTTCCTGTCAACGCTGTAAGATAAATAAATACAGCAACTTTTCCCCAGCAATTAACCACCATCCACCAAGCGAGAACATTTAAAGTTAAGCCCCCACTCATTAAAAGACATATTAATAGATTCCCTGGTGGTTTAGCAATTTCATGAATCATTTGAAGCATTATCACATTTTGCATACTTTCACGCAAACTTGGGGATCTTAAGGCTTGATTTAAAAGTTTCAAGTAAATTTGTGTTACCGTAAGAAATACAAGAACTACAAAGCTCAGAGTGCGGGCTGTTTCTATAACAGCAATACAACCCATCACAAGTCGGATAAAAAATGATAGCCAAATGATTGCAGCAGAGCGTTGAGTCGGATGTGGGAGAACGTAAAGGTTAAGAATATGTCCGAATGGTTCCATGTCTTCAAATATTGCAAAGAATGTTATGGGGATAGGAACTAAAGCTGAGAGAAGTATTACCAAGTTTATGAAAATCTCTAGAATGCTTGATTGTGAGATTTTGAACATACATGCAAACTTGCCAACTTGACCGCAATTGTTGCGCGATTGATTTTTTAAATGCACTTTGTCAATTTCTACAAGCTTTTGGAAAAATTCACAAATCTCATATTTGTAAATTATGCAAATAATTGCTACCACTCCACTCAGCGCTGAGGATACGCCAATAACTATTGTTTCTACGGTTATAAGGAGGCTACGTAAGTTCCCGTTATATATTTGCTCAAATAAGATGACCAAAGATGAAAAGAGGCCGAGAGTTAAAACAGTTCCGAAAATTGCCAAGTACCAAGGTATAAGCTTATAATTAAATTTTGATGAAGGTGATTTTACACATTGAATTTGTCGAGTATGCGAAATCCAATGTATGGATTTGGGATATGGAACGTATGAGAATAATGTCTGGTGAAAGTCAAACGCTTTCCACAAATAATTCAATGATGAGGTCATGTCGTGTCTTTTGTGCTGTTAACAAAAATACTATATTTTTTATGAGAAAACCATATTGAGAAATATTTATACGAATGCAACATGAATTGATATTATAAGGAATTGAAGTGACAGACTAAACATTTACCTAAATAAATAATTTTTATCGATCACAATGTCTAGATCCAGAATATAGGGTGTAACTCATAACCTGAAAATATTTCAATTCGAGCATTCGTAAATAGAAAAAAAAACAATTTTATATAAGCTTTATTAAAACTTTGATCTTAGGTCACAAGTTTTTAATGCGAGACACGTGTAATCAAATTAAGAGAAACTTTTTTATTTCAAATCATTTTCGTTTTACTTATCTAATGGCTTAGGTTTTGTGATAGGTTAAAGAATACATTGCTCAATCATGATGGAACCAAATGGGAATCCTGCTATCAACGTTTATCAGTAATTCTAGTTTAGGTTTTTTAATTGTCTATTATATAATGGGTATTTGACAGACAAGTTTAATACAAACTCAAACCAATCATTTGGTACTTTTGATGAAACGAAATTGTAGTCTTACTTTAGACCAATTAACTTTCCCTCCTCACAAAATTTTATTAGGTAAAGGGAAAACACAATTTTAAATATTACAAGCAAAGATCTCATGATATGACTAGGTAATTTCATATTGTATATTTCGATTTGTATCACTTTTACATGGAATCAATTATAGAGGCAAAGCTCAACGTTTGAATCTTTTAAGTAAACGAGCAATAAATATATCATTCTTCTATTTCTTGAACAAAACGAGCAAATAATTAGCTCTATACATTTTTTCTCTTTCTCACTCATGTACTCCGTCCACCCAATTTTTAAAATAATTTTCTCCATAAATGGGTAGATAGAATAAGCTGACAACACTAAGAATTATCGCAATACATTTCATTTACATGCTTTAGTGATGCTACACCTACAGCATTTTAACGGACTCTGTGACAAAATACGCCAAGATAAGACTATTTAAAATTAGTTGCACAAATTTTCTCCTCAAAAGTAAGTTACATGTATTTTTGTTGCTTTAAAAACCTGGTAATAAAGTTTGATAGCAAATTATAAGGTAACCAACACAAATTAATGCTATGCTTATTTATTTTACTCTGTTCGATTTGCCTACACAAAAACTGACACACATTTAAAGAATATAGGAATTTCAAAAGCTTTACTTTCAAATAATTGTAACGAAATAAATTGGATTTGCTTAATAATTCTATGAAGAATGTTATTACGGAGAGAAATATAACTGCTAAAGAGATAAAAACTATTGTATTAAGCTTATATTGATTAATCAAATCCGGCTCCCTGTTGTAAACAGTGAGATGAGTTTCCCTTTTCTGGTTTATCTCAGCATGTTCCGCCCATTCATTCCACTTCACCATAAACCCTCCTTCATGAACTTTCTCCACAGTTTGCATCATCCAGTGTCTATTTACGGTACTCATAACAAAAAACCAGGGCTTCTTTTTTACTTCCTCTTGGACATGAAAACAATTTAATGTTGGCCCATACCGTTTTCGGTATCCAACCCTGAATTTCACTAAATACCATTTCTTCCACCAAGCTGGACGCTGCCTGCCCAATTTTTCTTTAACATATTTCAAATTATACTCATTTACTCTTTTCTTTATACATACATAACTATCATTATCAGGATATTTGTATTTACGACATGGACTAAACTTAAAATCTTCACCTTCAGCTATCTTATATCCATCATCAAAGAAACTACTTACCGACTCATACGGTTTGATCCCTTTCTCCACCGTAACCAAACTGGTAAGTTCATTTTCATACCGAATGCAAATAAACATACCAGCTAAAGCCATTATCGTGACAAAGGATTGCTTTTTTATTTTATGATGTGCAGAACGAGTAATCATATTAAAAGTTAGAATTAGATTATAGATGAATAGTTCAGAGATCCTAAAGCCACTTTGATTTATCACGCCCTTGGTGTTTAGGTGTTGAAGGGTTAAAACTAATGCACAAATAATCCAGCATATGAGGAGAAAAAGCCATGTCAATGGAGTCATTGGCTTGTACCACGTTGTGTAAAATGCTAGTCCAGAGTTCCGAATATTTCTACTTTCATCCAAGCAGTAAAAGTAGTTCCAACCTGAATAGTATTGCAAATACGTTCCCTCATACCACTCTAACTTTAAATTAATCTCGACATCCTGCGCAACAAAATTTGTGTGAGCATTATAAGGAGAAACTTTTCTACTTGCTGTAAAGTTATGTAACTTGGAAAGCTGAATTCCCAGCATTTGTTTTGCCCAGCAATACTTTGCTTTGCTTAATTTATGGTGTAAACGCATCCTGAATATTTGATCGCACAAAAAATTCTTATTCTCTGTCTCTCGGTCAAAGTTTTTATGGATGTATACTATATGAGATTGAATGGCTATATTTTTCTTTGTAGCATAGAAGAATTTTTTATGAAGTTTCATTGAATTGTAACGATTTTTTACTAGAAAGTCTATTGAAGAAAGATTGAAGGTAATCACTTCTTTGGAACAGTAATTGCCACAAATTAGTTGAATCCCAGCAAATTTATTTTCTGTCAATGTTAGAGTGAACTTGAGTGCTGGCGTGGATACATAATCACTATATCCAACACAAAATTTGCTCGTTTGCTGATCGTACTTTAGACAATTAATCGATTGAGATGTTGTAAATACAAGAAATGATAATGTGTCAGTTGCCATGAGTAAATTTTTCATGGTTTGGAATGCACTAGCTAAGCTGGAAACTTGAAGATGAGAATTATCGATAGATATTAATATTATATTTATCAGGTTAGTGTTTCGTGTTTGTCTGTTGACAATCTTAGTTTTATAGGTTTCTGAAAAAACCAGTTGCTGATGATGGATGTACATTGGTTTATGAAATTGATCGTCATACAAAGGACCAAAGTCTCCGTAATAATAAAGTATTATATTTAAATGCGCTGGAAACATTGTTGCAAATAATAATTCCATGTTTAAAAAATAAAACCTGCTAAAGAATTCCACGATTGAACCTTCAGGTTTTCTGTCTACGAAATGAATGAGAAAACACGCTAGAAAATTTTAAATACCTTTAGACATTATCTGAAAAAATTGTTGTTTCTAGATGTTAAAGTATTGATAAGCTCAATCGCTATCTTAGATCTCTAACAATTCCTTTTTTTAGGATGGAAATGTGATATTTTCTTAAGAGGTTTGGCGTATAATTGGTACGTTTGTCATACTTTTGAAAAACAGTTTAGAAATGTTATGCAACATACAATTTAATAAAATTACATATTGCAATATGTTAATTGCATGAGGTAACAAAATTGACAACATAGATTATATATAATTTAATGTTGAAGGAATATCATGCAATGGTATTAATTACTAAAAAGCCCACGGTCGAAGCATTACAAGCATATCTTTAACGGATTCCCAAAATATCATGTATAGGAATGTTTTCAAAATTTTTCTACGCAGAGGCTTTGGAAACATAACTAACGCGCAGTTTGTAACCTTCCAGAATACCTTAGGTGGCTATGAAACATTCATTTTATTTGTGAATTCTATAAACGTTTTAACATGATTTGATATGAAGGACTGAATATGTCAAGAATAAAATTTATGAAATTAGTTTCTTCTGAAAGCATAAAATCAACCAAATACTATCAGGCTTTTGGAGTTTTGATGATGTACTTTACGTCTGGTTTTAAGTGAGTTTTGGCAGTATCATTTCAAGACGTCTCTTCACAATATTCTGAAAGCCTTTAGATGTTTCGATAAATTTGCTTGATCTATATTATATTTAATCTAAACAAAGACTACAATGATAATTTTTGAATGAGAAGAAGTTTTTAAAGAGAAGAGGTTATTGTTAACAAAAAACTCTTATATACCGAATGAGGAATTGACGAAGTAAAATGAATTTTCATTTGAGTAAATTACAAACAGAAACAAATGGTAAAGTTGGCAACAGAAGTCAATTTGAATTGTATGGGTTTCAGAGCTACAAAATATCGTTTTGAGTAAACAAATCTTGAGTTTGAAATTATTTTATAGCATGCAGTATTGCTTATCTTTTCTTCTTTTTAAGGCTACTGACGTAGCTCATATTCAAAAACATTATGTCAAATTGCAATTTCTTTTGTATGTTTGCCTTATTTCAATTTTACAAAATGGATATATTACAGCTAAAGCTAAACAAACGGCTTCATAGCTTGCTCAAATGCTCATTAACTGTGTAGCATGCATTCGATTGGTATCAAAAATGTTTAAGAGAGTATGCCCTATTGCATCAGTGTAATCTTCAAAGATGAATATATATGACTCTGTTTTTAGTAGTACCCAAAAACTGAAGAAATTGAATTTTAATTCGAATGGAGGATCAAGCCACACGTTCACTTCTACCTGCGTTGATATTGATCTCTTTATTTCCCTTAGAGGCTTTCTAATCATAGGAAAACTTTTCGGTTTAATTCCATTCTCTGGACTTTTGGGACATTCTCACGAGAATTTGAGATTCCGGTAAATGTTAAACTTTAAAGTTGTGACGTTGCTGTAAGTAATATTTAAAATTTATTCATGGTTGACTTTTCAGGCTTTGCAGTTTTGCTTGTTTCACCTCTTCTCTCTGTATTTTGCTTCTTACATTTAACGCCAGTCTCGTCATAGCCAATATGTATGGCGCTAAAAACCATAATTCAGCAGAAATCGCCACCTTCATGACAATTCCGATATTTTCATTTTGGGGGCTATTCATGTACACTTACTTCTTATTTCACTGGGAGCAATTTATAACTATTTTCCAAACATGGGCTATATGCAATCAAAAGTTGGTTTACACCGACAAAGATAAAAACCTAAAATGGACCATAATTCTAATAACTGTGGTGATATTTGGATCTCTTACTGCAGAAAATGTGATTTCACATTTAGAAAATTTCACAACCTTTGATAGAGCCAATGGTAAGAAAATATCTATTCATGTCAAAGGATTGAAGAAAAGCAATCATTTTGTAAAAACCTTTGTCTTTAATAATTCTAAAATGATGTCTTCGAAAAGCTACAAATGCAGATAAACCATTCCTACAAATGTACTACTTGAGAATTCATGGCCACTGGAATAGATTTATTGGTTACCACCCAATCTTGTGCATACTGTCATTCGTTTGTCACAAGTTAATACAAGTCGGGGGAAACTACGCGGATGTTTTGATGATTATTTGTGCAAGAGCGTTATATTTCAAATTTAATGCGCTATGCAAAGCTGCCGACAAAGTTCTCGTTCAGCCACTAACCAGCGAAGAAAATCTGGAGGGTTATAAAGCTACTGAAGCAGGTTAATTTAATTGCTGAGGATCTAATATGCTTTCATTATTGCTTTAAATAAATTTGCTTCATTGCACTTGCAATGCATTGCAATAAAGTTTTCCACTTTATTCAGATCATCAAGCATGGAATCAACTAGCAAAGGATCACGAGTCTTTATGCCAGGTTCTCAAGGCAATGAATAGTTTCTTTTCTCCTATAATATTTGTATCATATGCGATCAACGTGTACTTTTTATGCATTCAGGTATGCTCTATTCACACTACTACTGTTTGCAGTGCCATTATCTCTATCTCTCAAAATTTGACAAAAACATTTGGTTAAGAATACCAAAAAATTTAGTTGCTCAAGCTAAATTTTTAATTGGTTTCTTGACCGTTGCATAGCTACTAAACACTATCAACCCTGTCTCCAGCAGCAAAAATATTGTCCATTTTCTTTATAACCCGTGGTCATTCATCCATACAATTGCAAGAATGTTACTGTTGTCTCTGTTCTTGGCAAGAGTCAGTGAGAGCGTCCATAATGTGCAAGATGTCTTACTACATTGTCCAGTGCAGTATTATAATGGACAGGCAATTTATACATATCTCTGATTGTGGTTTGAAATTTTTGAGATTTATGTGTGTTAAGAATGTTTTGCTTGCGGTTTACAGATAGCAAAGTTGGACAATCGGGTGAGTGTCGGCCCTAAACAAGGATTTGATGGGCTGGGATGCTTTACAGTTACCAAATCTATAATATTGAGCATTCTCAATGTGATATTTACAGTGGAGATAGTTTTACTTCAAGGTCTCCAAGGATCTGAAACTAAAACAGGTGTGGTAAACAGAGATACTGAACTCTCTTAAGGTTACCAGGCTTGATTATTGAAATTACAATTAAGTTGGCTATCTTTCCTTAACTTCTCGTGCTTACCCATACATTATGAAATATTTTTGAACATAAATTGGTGGTTTATCCCTACTTTTAGTTAAACGGATTAATTGCATGGAAGATAATTGTGGTAACATGGTAAGTCGTAACGTAAGCACACATATCTAATACATCAGGTACTTGCAAACCTCATATCAACAAGTAAGTATTTTATTCGTATCCTTTAAATGAATTTATTTTGCATTTGTTTAAGTTCACCAAAAATAAAGTTTCTTCTGAGTAAACAAACAGTACTAAGAATAGTTACAGTGTCATAATTTTCATTTTGTATTTTAAAAACTAATTTCGTGTAAAAATAAAAAGAAACATCATGCGATTTATTGTTATTTCTTATTCATATAAAAAATTGTATGCTTGCTTTGAATAATTCCATTCATTAAGTACTTTTTGCATGTAGATATTTAGTTGGTAATATGTAATAAAGGTTTTGTGAAGTTACCACATCTTCACCGATTCTAATTGCAGAATTTTTAAGTGCTACAAACAATTTTGTATCAATTCAAATTAATGACGTTCTTTGTGTTATTTTCTGAGAGCTATTCATTTTAATGATTACGCAAATATGCTAAAAACTATACTCTTTTAAGCCTTTCACATAGTATTCAGGAAGTTTGGCTCTGCAATTTGATAAATTGCGGTTGTCTGTGTTTTCAAGCAGGATGCACTAGACGTATACAATGACGCTTTTACATTTATTATTAACCAACAAATGAGACATTTTTCCTCTCAATGTCAATGCAGGGTCAGGATTGACAGTGAACAGTTCATGTTGCACGATTTGACTTGCAGTAATGTCTACTGATTGTACGAGACACTATTCAGCAAAAGATTTGAAAAGTATTAATCTGTATCACATTGAAGTAAAAGTGGATCTTAATTTTGTTAAATAAACAGTCAAGTTCAAATTTAAGATGGTTCGAGATCGCCTGGAGGAATTTCGCTTAAAGGTACACATTATTTGGTCAGGCTTTAAATTTTTAAAGGTGTTTAATTTCCAATTATTGTATTTCAGGCTGAAATAATGGAGAACGGAGATCCTAAATACAGAACTCCAACCAGTACCCAAGGCATCTCATGTTCTTCTAAGACTACATCAGAAAACAAGTCGGTACTTATCGATATGCCGACAACTGGTCCTAACTTAAATCCAATATTTCAACAGGTGTGAATATTTTTTTCTTTAAGTCTTTGTATGTATCAGAACTTTCCAAGCATTGTGGGTTTTACAGGTGGGTGTCATAAACAAATTGATTAAAGATTTGAGAGCCAATATTGAAAAACTGAAAAAAATACACAGTGAAATTTTGTCAACACCGACTTTTGAAGATGGTAAAACTCAATATCATATTAAAACATAGTTATTTGCTGTTTTAATTAACCTTGCATGGCTTTAACACATTTTTGATTGTAAAAACATTACTTTCTTTAGAAACAAAAAATGAGTTGGATAACTTAATGTCGGCAATCAAAAACACTTCAATGATTATACAAGTTAACCTCAAAGGTAAAATAAAATGAATATTCCTATTCATTGATTTTTGACTATGATAATCTTGATTTCTGTTTCAAAACTAGTTCTGAAAGTCCCAATTGATGAAGGAGATGAGGACGAAAGCTTGAATCCGGAAAAAATAAGAAGTACACAACACGCTGTTCTGCTTCATACCTTTTATGATGTGATAAACGATTATCATAATGCGCAGACAGAATATACTGCCAGATGTAAAGCTCGCATAAGAAGACAATCAAATATAAGTACGTACTTTAACTGTTTATGTAGAGGGTCACTATTTTATTAATACCTTTCAATTAAACCTGATGATTTATTGTAACATATTATTTGTTATTTCAAAACTCTAATGTAGTGGGTATTGAGTTATCGGAACAAGACGTCGAGAAAATGATAATTGAAGGGAAATGGCCGGACTATGCAGATGGAGTAAGTATTGAATTGTTCTTGAGCAAACAAAAATTTAAAAAACGTGGTTAATAACTAACTATTAATGATGATAATAGCTATTAGCATCTTCAAAAGACAAGGATTGTGAATTAAAATTGGATGCTGTAAAAAAGCGACATGAGACTTTCATTAGATTGGAAAATTCTTTAAAAGAAGTACATGATTTGTTTTCTGAAATCGCTTTCTTTGTAGAGTCCCAAGTAAGATTTTGACCAGAATGATAAATTATTAGTTGTGTGACAAAGTCGCAATTGCTTTATGGAATTTTATAATTTCCAGGGCATAGTAATCGATTCAATAGCGAAAAACGTTGCTGACACTAGAATCAATGTCGGAAAAGGAGGAAAAGATCTGAAGAAAGCAGTAATCCCTGCAAAAAATCGAAGAAAGGTAATCCAACACCATTGTGGATTAGCAAGTTATATTATCAGTTTTTATGAGTTTCAAAAAGTGATTTTCAATTTAATAGAGACGAGTATATATTGCGGCTGCTTTCTCCCTTCTTCTTGTACTTTTATGCTTCATCATTTACCGGTTTATTCGCTAGTTGATGTGTATACAATCCCTAATTATATCTTTAACCTTGTGTTAGATTAATAAATAATATTTCTGTTCACTTTTGTTAACAAAAACCTCTGTTTTACTTCCTGATTATTTCGTTTTATTTTTCTCAAAATAAATATTTTAATTCATGTTTTAAGTAATCAGAATGGTTAAGTGGGTATGTACAAATTTATAATTTTATGTTAAGGAAAATACAAAAAGCGCGTTGCTGATTCAAGCATCTATATAAAATTTACATAAAAGCCAAAAATTGAGACAGCTTTCTTCGCAGCGTCATCAGTCACACGTTTTGAGTAGGAGGTGGTCGAGGTAAAAGGAACTTTACTCTTTTCTTTTCCCATGTGCCCGGTGCCAGATAATTTCGTCTCTTCACAAGTCTACTTGTGCTGACAAAAGAGTCAAAGATTAAATTTAGTATTTAAATTTGTACAATAAACTATAATAAAAATTATGCCTCAATGTACGAAACTTACTGGGCTATTTGCCTGTGCTGAACCAAGTTTCCAAATGTTTTAAACGTTTTCCCACACGATGTGCACCCATTAGTACCAGTATAGGTGACCCCATGTGTCAGCAAATGCTTTCGCAAGCACGTCACACGGAAAAATCGCTTCTTACATATTTTGCAAGAAAATTTATGATCTGTTGTGTAGTATTTTATATGACTTCGTAGCATCTTTGTGTTCTTAAACTGATGACCGCATCTGCATATCAGGTAATTGCCCTTCATGAATCCATGTCCTTGCTTGGACATCATTGGACGAGTTCCACTTACGTTACTACTGCTCTGTTGACCACTGGAAATACAATTATAACTCATGTAAACTCTACCAATGCCTCAATTTTTCAGACAGCTTTAAAATTTTGAAAAAAAATCTTACTGAACTATTTTCCGGTGCTTGGTGTGCTCCAACCTGTTGCAAAATATCATTGCACATTCCACACATCCCACCGTTCCAGAACAGTCAATTCCATGAGCAGCCATCATGTGTCTGTTAAGCACGGACACGACTGGAAATCCTTCGGTACATACCTGGCATGAGAATCTTTTTATGCCTGAATGGTATTCAATGTGACGATAAAGATTATATCGAGAATTGAAACGCTTCGCACAAACACAAGTAAATCCACTGTGACTATCGGAAACTCCATGAATTATTGTTGAACCAGCATCGTTTTCCATTGACGATGATTTGCTCGTTGATACACGACAAGATAAAGAATGAGAAGAGCCCTCGGCAATCGCTGTAGCTTCACTTGCAAATTTTTGCTGGTCACTAGAAGTCAGACTACTAGAAGATGATATGGCGGATATTAATTGCTCATTTTGTTGATTCTCTGAAGCCAGCATTTTCCTCAAATTGGGCAGCTCTTCATTCGAGATCCGTATCTTCACCTGAACCGAGATTGAATTTTCATTTGAATCATTATTTGACTGTACTTCCTTATTTTCTCTCTCAAGACTTATGCATTTCAAAAATTTGTTGGCACAATCCCGTAAATTTGTATCTACAAACTCCTCAACACTTTTCAAAATTCTGCTAACAATTTCCATGGAAATTTCAATAACCATTGCAAACTGTCCCAAGCACTCATTCATTTCCTCTATCTTTGCAAAACTTTCACTTTCTCTCATTTTTATATCATCGTACATCAAGTGGATATTGTGTAACTCACTATCCCTTTCCTTGCAGATCATTTCCAACTCTGTGTTTTTGAAGCGTAACATGCTTAATTCTTCCAATTGGCTGGCAAGGCTCAACTTCTGTTTTTCAATCACGTTTTTACTGTTCAAAAGCTCAGCTTTTAATCTATCCACTTCCTTCCTCAAAAACAAGTTTTCGCTGTCGTGATTACAAGTAGGAACACTTAACGATCTATGACTGACACCTACACCAAGCATGTCCATGACCTGGAATATGCTATCTTCCAGATTCTCCTCCTCTGACTCCAAAGAATTCATCTTGATTTTCTTTAAAAAAAATTCTATACCTTTAAGCTCAAATTAGATCCCTACACACCCTTGAATAAATCACAACTAAATATGCAGAAAACGTTTTTTAGTTCATACTCCGCTTGACCTTGAGAAATATTAACCAAGTCAAACCACTATACTGATAATATTTATCACAAAAGATGACTAGAGTGCAGAAAGGCATTTTCTGATCACTTTTCAAGCTCCAGAAAGGAAAAGTGATGAATAGTATAAAGAGTAGAAGTAGAGTACATAAATTGATAAGGAAATCCTATCACATTACAACCAATTCTTAGGCAGTATATATGTATTGTGTTGAGTGGACAACATTTTTGGTATTATGCTCCTACTCTGTCCTAATATTTTTCTCCTATTTTTACAATGGTAAAATGTTAATGCATAAATACACTAAAACAGAATCATAATTTGTAAAGGGGAATGGACTTGTATTTGTTATAAATGTTATACAATATATGCTATTAATAGGCATGATTTTTAGTTGAGTTGGATTGTGACTTCAGGTTTTTATTATGTATATATGAATAACATTTTCATGTAGTCTGTTCTTGTCAGAATGGAACTAAAAAATCGTACAATGATTTCTCAAAGTGTACATATTATTCTCCGCTAGCTTTGAGCTGCTGTTTTAAGCGACCAGGAACTTGAATATACTTACGCATTTTTATTGTATTGACTATTTGACTTATAATGTAAATACCTACCTATCTGTCTTCAACATTTCCACAGAATCTTTTAGCCTATTGTAAAAAACACTGATTTGTAGATACAACATTATCACACCCGTAAATCCAATTTTCTGCCTAAACGTATGAGTAATCATTTCCATTTAATGGAAATACACATTGTGTTTCTCGCAATTTTGGTTCACTCTTCTGTTCCACCAGTAAATATTAGACAGGATCCTGAACTTAATGCAGTTAAACACTATGTGCGATAAAAACGAGTAAATATGTGTACCTATGCAGAACAGTATAGTAATTCTGATGAAATTAACATTGCACTGACCGCAAAGCAAGTTATCATATGAAAACGACAACGTTTCAATGTTTGCAATTTGTTTATGTACTCAATTTGTGATATTTTGTATTTAACAAGATGACTTAATTGATTTGTGAAGTTTGTCATAGTAGCATAAACAATAGACCAAAAAAAACAAGTTATAAAAATGTACTTGAGCATTAAATAGCAAATGTCAATCAATCAAACCTGAATATTTATTGGATATTAATATTTCGTCTTATTTTCAAATACAGTGGAAGACATTGAATATTAAGTTTTCAGTGAATATTGCACATTTTGCGATTCAAATTTAATCCATTTATTATTGAACATATTATTTACGACTGTGCAATGAAGGTCTGTACAATTCTCTTTCTAGTTATCTTTTTTCCAGCTCAGAGTAAGTGTAATACTGTATTACCGACCTATTAGCATACAGTGAATTTATGTTGTGTAACGTAGAAAACTGAAGAAAAATGATTAAATGTTTTATATTTTTTTAACTTTCAGTTGAATCTGAAAAGGATTGTCACGTCTTTGTGGGTGAAAAGGGAGGCTTTTGTGTCTGGACAAATAAATGCCCAGAAGGGATGAAAAGTATATACTGGGACTTTGGCTGCGTAACGCTGGGCGGTTATGTACAGAAATGTTGTAAATACGTGTAGCAGGCTTTCCCCTAAAATAATCAATGATGTTCAATTACGTTTTTGATTTTGTTGTTACATATTGTGAGTTAATATTGTTTTATTACTTTGTTGGTGGTATGTGGGAAATATTTATTTTGCACAAAATGTGTTCAGTTGAAGTTATTTCTCTAGAAAATATTACACTATGTACATATAAGTACCTTAGCTATTACATTTTATGCAAGTCAACACTGGTCTAAATAATTATTCTAAGTATTAACCCAATTGTGTTCTTAAGGAATTTCTAGATATGAAGGTAAATATTGCCCAATTTTTTTTTGGGGGGGATGGGGGTTTCTAGTTAAATGAATATAATTTTATACACTTTTACTTTTCTTGGGTTGTAATAAAAAATATTCAAACGAAAGCAGAAAAGAATTCACCACCCTTAAATATCATCAATTATTACGGTCCTTCTTCCCACTTCTAGTTACCTATGCATGGAAAGTCGTTCTCAAGCAAATTGGTTTGATAGAAAATCTGGCTTCTGGAAACACTATCCGAGTGAAATAGTGTACAACTAGAAGATGTTTCCAATTACAGGAATGTCCTAAGGAAATGTTACACGAAAACATAATTCAATATAAAAAATGTCCGTGCGAAACACTGGCCTACTGGAAGAATTGTCATATGTAGTTCCTGTTCTCTGGAAAATCCATCTTAAAGAAAAACTACTATGGAACAGATTTATTACGAAAAGGATAAATGAGGAAAAGTATCCGGGAAAAATGCAATGGAAAAATATCATGGAACCTTTAGAATGCTCATACGTGTATTTAGCATTCCAACATAATTTGTTTGGTTAGTGTAAAGAGACCTAATCTAAAAGTATTGACATCACTCCAACAAGCTCATCCTTTTGTTAGATTTGATTATGTACGATCACTTCCAATTTATGGTCAATTACATTGTTTTATCGCAGTTTTGGTCCATTCCTTTACAATCATTCGCCAGTAAATACTAGATATTATGTACATGTGAAATTAATGCAGTTCATTAGCACTTGTTGTGCGATAACGCTGGTGAAACAGTATGAAATTTTTAATAAAATCAAGGATTCCATTCATGTTTCATTGTGCATGCCTATGTACATAACATAACTTGTGTATGATAGCAGTGACTTCCTCGTTTTTATTTAACAAGGTAACCTATTTTAATTCGTGAAATTTGTCAAATAAATATATAAATTACCACACAAAGGAATAAAACGGCTTTAAAAATACATTTAAGCATTAAACAGTGACTATTAATCAGTCATAACTAAATTGTTGTTGGCAATATTTCGTTACATGTACTTTAAAATACACTGGAAAACACTCGGTGCTTTTTGAGTGGAGACTGCAACTTTTTAAATTGAAATTGACACTTGTGTGAAAAATATGGCTTACAGCCGAGCTATGAAGTTCTGTACAGTCGTTTTTCTAATTATATTTTCTCTAGCTCAAAGT
>JAQIXX010004305.1:0-16681 GCA_034700605.1 Willowsia nigromaculata
GTCACCATATCCTCCGGTCCTTTGGTTTGCAGGGCAAACCCAGATGGCTTTAATGCAAACACCTCGACCTCACCATTGTCCTTTCGTGTGTACACGAACTCGCCGTTTCTTCACCTTTCGCTTCTATCCAATCTCAATTGCGCCTTCCAGCCAAATCGTCCGTGTAAATCGGTTGGCCTGGATCGTAGACTGATTGTGCAATTTGAAAAGTTCTAATCTGTCGCGCCGCATCCTCTCCTACTGTTCCGTAGTCAAACGGATCGTTTCTGGCTGTCCATTTCTGAAAAACCGGCAAAGAAAAGATTTTAGTAAAAGAAAAACCGCAAGTTTTGACTGCGCAAGCAACTCAGACAGCTAGGTTGAGCGAATGATAAAGTCTTGTTAGAATCATCTTCATTTTTACTGCTCGATACAATCTAATTCAAGAGCACAAGACAAATTTTTAAATCTCAAAGGCAGCTTCTGATTGGTCTACAGCTGTTTTGTGAGCTTTTGACCATTCACAAGCTGCCCTTGAGTTGGCGCTCAATAAAAATCATGTCTGGTACTTAAGTCTTATCTTGTATATCTCTGTATACTCGGATCAGTGCAAGCATCATATGAAAGGTATAAAAGATTAAAATATTTTTTTATCAAGGAGTTTGAACTTTGGTTGACCGTTTTGTACGTGAATGACCGTTATGAACTTGAATCTTTGTAATAAACTTGAAATATTCTATGGTACAAATAAAGTTCAAAATTTTGATATATATCCAAAAGCCGTTTTCTCATCTCGAATAATTCTCTCTATAGTTTGATCCAGTTAGTTGACCTATTTAGATCGATATGGAAAAACCCGTATTGAAACTTGGAAACTGAAATCAAAATAAACTCGTATCAGTGTCAACCGTTCGTCTCGTAAAGAAAAACTTTGTGAAAAGTGTAATTAAAACGAGTGTCAATTACATTCAAGTTTTCATCCTGTTCATGAACCACGCAAAGTCCGGGTTTATCCATGAAAAGGTAGAAGCTTTACACACTACATTTTTGAAATATAAAGGTCGCATCGAAAACGGATTTATTTGGTTGACGTTGAAACAAAAACGAGTACATGGTATTCGCAACATTTATTCAATTTTACACAACTGTTTTTTGATATAAGTACTATTTAGTAATTTTTTCTAGGGAATTCTATTGGAAAAAGGAAAAAATAATTCAGAATTGACACGTATAGAGTACCAAGCTTAACAGAGCATCAATGTATGAAAAATATTTTTCATCCATAAAATTATACTGCTTCTGATGGCATGAATATTTTCTCATTGGACAATTTTGAACTTTCCAATCATTTGATAATTGTATTAATTAAATGGGACGCAGACGAGGAAATTATTTCGTGTACAAGGTGACCATCATTTTTTTCTGAAAGGCATGTAAATCTTTTTTATTAACACATGGTGTACCAGTACATGAACAGGAATAATGTTAACATGAAATGCATGTAGCAGTAATGTTTTATTTAATAAAGGCTTTAAAATCAAGAAGCATAACGGGCAAATGTGTGTCGATTTTTTATCAAACCAATCAAAGATTTACAGCATGAAAAAATGTCCCCTGCAGTTTTCACAGAAAAAATATTCATTTCTCTCGGAATAAAAATTCAAAAAATTGAAGAAGTCGTTATCTGATATGAAGAAGCTAACATGAAACCTTTATTTGACTTCTGTGTTGATGAAAGGAAAAAAGGAGCGACCCGTTTTTGCACATGCTAATAACACTGATAGGAAATTCATCAATATGATTTTCAATCAAGAATGAAAACATGGTGGAAATAAGAAGTGCAACAAGTGAGCCAGCAAAAAGGATATTTCAGAGTCCATACCTTGTCAATGCGACGACGCTTGGAAATGATAAGGTAATCATTCAACTTTTAAAACAAGAAAGACGAGTCACTGCTCACTGGTCAATCTTGAATTTATCGAAAGAAATCTTGCACCGCTATATCTATTTCATTTTGAAATTAAGGTTTGGCTTTGATAACTTTCATGTATGCTTTGTCTCAACCGACAGCATTATTGCAAGAGTTGATGATCCAGACGGCAAGTTTGAAGGAAACCTTAAATTTCTTGATAGCAAAAAAGATTTTTCAGAACTCCCAGATTATCATCCAGTCTTTAGCAAACAAAATGAATACACGCCTGGAAAATTACGACGAATATCTGTACCCAACCTCTTTTGTTGGGCTTCGAACTCATCAATATTCAATTTTACCAACTTGTGCTTGGTGCCGAAGTGATGGTTGTCACAATTTTTTTCTTTTTTTCTGTCACAGATTCTGGATGAGTCATCATACCCAATTTACGAAATAATATATTCAGTAGAGATGTTTACAACATTTAAGTTGCAAAAAAGTCTAAAAGAGTTCTTTTTATTTGCGAAAAGGATAGAGTGTGGACATTACCTACTAAAAGTGTCCCGATGGGATATATAAACTCGGATTTCTTTTAGTCCCTTTACAGTAACGGTTTTGATTTTGGAATGGAAGGAGAAACAACTCCAGGATTTCAATCGTTCCCTCGAAATTTTCAAGAGGGAATTTGAAGAGTCAGAGGATTTGACTTAAATTCCATTTGTTTATGTGAAATAGCAGTTTTAATTGGAAAGGGTTATTTTATAGAGGCAACTACAAGGTGATGGACATGATGCAAAAAGTAGCGCATCTGTTGGCATGTATTAGAAAGGGTATGTATAAATGTAATCATTCGCCTGCCCAGATTGTCTTTAAAGTTAGAGCTGCAACATTTAGAGAGGACTTTGAGTCGCTCAGTAAAAATTTTGACAAAGAAATTTCAAAATAGATTGTATTATGGTAGATATAACCAAACGAGAATGTGCAAGTGCTCATAAAAATTTGTGTGCCAGGTGTTTGTGTGAATTTACCACAATTTTTCTCCTTTGATAAACAGAGTATAGACAATGTTCAGTCTTTACCAAGTAAGAAATGCAAACGATTAGACAGTTGTCAATAGAAGCATTTAGAGTTTTAGTTGATACAGTCGCGAATTGCGAAGTTAAGCTACACAGATCTAAAAGTTTTCCGTGGTATGATCCTGGGCACGGGTATGCAGAATGTAACATTAATTTTATTTCTAAACTGAAAGGTGTTTTTGTGTGCAAGAAGATCCAATTGTAATTATTCAAAATTATGAGGATTTAGCATGTTCGGAACGACTTTGTTCTACATTTAAAGCTATTTAAAAAAACATAGGATACATCCAAATAACGATACAAAATGTGTATAGTGTGTGACGAAAAGCTTTCTATGCTTGTTGAAAAAGGTATTTGCATTATTTAAAGTTAGATCTGAATAATCTTTCAGAACAATGTAATATTGAACTTGCAAAAGAAAATTATATGTTCGCATTAACTTTTTGTTATTCAAAAGATTGCATATTTAAAGTTGAAACGTAAAAATTAAGAAGAGAATCATATATGTGTTGAATGCAATCACGAGTTTAGCGCACAGTTGTTGGATAATTTTAAACTAAATGAGATACGTGTTGTATTCTGAGAAACTTTTGCGAGTAATATAAAGGTTTATCTGAATGTAAAAAGATGAAAGATTCAATTTTAAGTTTGGGGGTTAGTAAATAATTTTAAAATGTGTGAATATTGTAAAATTTAATTGAAAAATGTGTTAGTGCAGCATTAAATTTAATGGGATTTAGACTAAGCATGTGCAGTGTTTTAGACGATGAAAAAACCTTGTGGCAGTTGACGAATGTTATAACTTTTTGTGTGATATGCATCATTTGAAAAAATGTCCCAAGTGACAACAAGTTAAATGAAATTAATAGTGTATTTGATTTTGAAAACTGAATCAAGGAGGCTAAGAGTATAAATTACCTTGATAAGCCAACTGATGCTTTCGTAACAATGAGTTTTCTGTTAACTGAAAATGTTTTTGGAGCTGGTGTGTCAGACATTGTAAGTGACAAGTAATATAGTGATTTATACTGCGGGTAAATTTCAATTTAAACCAGTGGTTTAAATGACTATTTGAATTCTGGAAGCTGTTTCATTATACGTCTATCATACCACTCAATGAAAATTGCATATGCAAAATGCTGAATATATGTCATTGCAATTACAATAAATGAAAACCAAATACTAATATAATAAAACAGGACAAGGCCACATATAACGGCAAAATATATACTTAGTAACTATTTTACATAGCTAGTTTTTGCGTTATGATTAAACTTTTTAATAAAAACCTAGTAAATCGACAAAGACGATAACATTTATTTTATAATTCAAGATACTTGATGTGAGATGGGAACGATGTGAGCATTAAACGTCGTCTCTTGTTTTTGTCGAATGGATCAACTACGAGAAAACAGATAATTCAGATACAAGATGGTGAGTATCCAAATAAGCCCAAAAGATTGGCGTTTTCGCAAGGGGCTTTTGATTTATTAAGTATCTTTATAAATATTTCATTGACAATTTCATTGCGTGTTGGGTAAAAACTTCACTGGTTTTAAAGAAACCAATTCACAAATCTTGCAGAGGTCTTTTAATTCCTCGCTACGAATAGGCTAAAAATATATAAACAAGAAATACATGCAAGAGTTCATGAAACTGTAAATGTCAGCAAAGATACAAAGTGTTGAACTAGTTAAGATTGTCCAATAAATATTTGGCCACAAAGCTTCCCTCAAGTTTTGAAATGCGACAGTGCATAGGTCACTCCAAATTTTAATTAATTTTAATGTTTAGGTCTCATCGGTTTTAGTTTTAATCAAATATATAAGCTTGATTGCAAAAAAAATCGTAATTTTGCAATGCAAGTGTCAAAATTTACTTGTAGACTAATTTATAAATTGTCAAGCTTATTTTGTTTACAGCAAGCATGTGCAAGGTAGTACATGTTATTGTTGTAGAATAAGCTTAGTAACTTTACCTCACGACGGCACGACATTTAATTGGATATAAAAAATAGTTACTAATTACTATTTCACCTTAAACTGTTGATTTTGCTAAAATAAACAGCATGTTTTAGTTACATCTGTACTTACTATTAGCTGTGATTGTGAATAAACATTTATAAACTTTCTAGCGTATTATTTTAAATGCTTTATTATAAGCATATCAAATATAAACATATCAAATTTATACATGAATATTTCGTGTGTGGAAATTTAATTACGTATTATGTAGTCGGTCGCGTTTTGAAGCAGATCTTAAATAAATTGAAAAATAGTTTTTAAAAAATATTAAAAACCCTCAAAACAAATCCATGAACCTTCACCTTATTTTTAAAACTTTCAAATATGTCATGAAATATGATACTCAATATAATGTGAAAATAAAAGATTCCAATATGTACACTGCATCCATACCAATACAATAATCAATATTTTAATCATTGCACAATTATGAAGCAAATTTAAATTTCAAACATTATAGGATTGAAATGTCATGTTGTTATGCAATGCAAATCAGTAAGTATAATAAAAAATTACTTTTCAATCCTTCATGAACTCGAATGTTACTGGCTATGAATTGATTTTGCAAGGCTACATGTTCAGACCCAAATCATAATCTCCATGAATACTTGTTTTTTATGAGGTTTAGTGTAAATTTTTAAAGTGATTCAAAAATGATTGACATTTTGCGTGTCAACTTGCTGCGTTTTGCCATGATTTAAAATATATGCATGTTATGAATGTGTTTAATTTATTACTACTTATTACACAGCGCAGCGTAGTTCCACTTTTGACAACAGTTTTGGCTCAGCTATCCTCAAAAGATGGCTTCCAAAAGCTTAATGCGTTATTGCATCAATATCTGAAGACTCTCAAGCTGAGAGCTCTCAGTTTTCATTTAAATGCTATGCGCTTATTCCCAAGAGTTCCCATAATGAATCGTCACAGACCTGAGAAGTAACATATTATAAACCATATAAACATGTGCTTTTACTCTATGATGAATCATCATACAGGATATATGGAGAATAGCATAAAATTATTTTGATTTAAAATTTTCTCTTTATTCATCTATTTTTCTCCTCCCAACTCCAACATGACAAGGAAATCAGTTTTTGCGTACGATCATTACATTTAAACTGTGTAATAATAATGATAGTGATTTGTAATTTTAAAAAGTGCAGAATCAGTTTTTTCTTCGGTTTGTTCCATACATTAATTATGTGACCTATTAAATTAGCATTTATATTATTTTATTTCTATCTACTACACGTAATCATTTTTAATATAGAATTTATCATTAAATATTTATGGACAGCTTGGATTTTTTTATTACCGAGTAAAATCTTTAGTTTGGTTTGATAGCTTATTTAATAGCTGTAGTAGTAACACGATAATTTAAATGAGTAGTTAAAGTCGGTGTGGAATTTTGCATCAGGCATTATAAGTCTCTAATATTTTAAACTTGATGATTTCTCCATGAAATGCAACACATTAAATTGGAATAGCAGCACACAGCCTATTATAAGCAGTAGTAGTGATATATAGTTTTTGGTTGGAGTCTACTAGAAGAGTATAATTAAGTTTTTAATGGAGGAGGAGCAAAGTTGAGGTGGAAGATTAAATTTGTATTCCGGAGTCGCCTCCAGGACCAGGTGGAACCGCGTAACGACTGGCACTATCCACTGCTTCGCATGTATACTTGCCTGAAAATAAAAAATGGGGCGATTTGAGACACAATGTATTTTTTAAATAGCAGTACGATCCTAAATCAATTATTTGTTCAAATAATTACCGGAAACGAATCGCTTCTTGATGAGAGAGACCCTGTAGCCGGTTCCTGAGAGTTGAAAGTCGCACCCGGACAAAGTTGAATTTTCACAGCTGAACTGCGCTGCAATGGTTCCCTGGCAACACATAAAAATGCATACAAAAATTTTTAATCTGGCAATTAATGGATTACACTAGTGATTATAATGCTTTCAATTATTTCGAATAACTCACGGCAGTGCTAGGACCATTATTGATAATAAAACGAGCACGCAACGAGCCGATTCCCTGATTGTCATGTGAATAGGAAAGTGAAGGAATCTTCCAGCACGCCCGGTTTGTGTTTTGGAACCTACATCACAAATAAGAGCATATTTAGTACTTCTCCAACATTAAAATTAACTTGGATATTTAATTCGTGGTAAAGATAATTTTTGGGCCTGCTCACCATTGACCATTAGGTTTAGCATGCATCGACTTGACACCCCCATCCACAGGCGCCGCAACGCAGACTTGGAGCAGAGGTGGATAAGTAGTGGGGGTGGGTGTGGTGACGCTGCTGAAGGAGGAAGAGCCAGGTGGACCATCTGAAGCGTGGGTGGCCATTGCGTGACTATTGTACTTGTAGTCTATGCGAAGGTCTGTTTGTGAGGTGTCACACTTCCAAAATGCAACGAGGTGAAGGGGACACGAAGCAGCACCGGGTTTTGGGGAAATCTGAGACAAAGCCCAAAAATTAATAATTAATCATAATTTTTCAAGTACAAATAATTTCAGGCATAAAATTAAAACTAATCACCACTCACATGATATTTTAGGATGTCAATGTTAAAGTACGACGCGGATGGATTCTGTTCCGCATGATTCTTCAGCAGAACTACTAAGGCACTCATGTTGAATTCGAAAGTGAGACCGTCAACCACTTTCTCGACGTTGACGAGCTCCTTATTGGACACCAGATTATCCAACGGCTGTAGACTCCTCACTTGGAAGCTGAGCTGAGCGGGAGACGGATTATTTGCAAAAACTTGGATGATCCCCGCCGGGAAGCTGACCATCATATCACCTGTCATTTTCACTTGGCACAAACTCTCATCGTTCCCTTTAAAACTGGCATGAACTATTTCATGGAATGCGACCGCTAATGGAATGGTATCAGCCATCCCCAGTGTCAGTGGGGAAGGTCCTCTCGAACCGATTATGTGACCTCCCAAACTCCTCTCCAAGCTTCCAATACTCTCCGTTCTGGATATCGCTGGAGACGGAGAATTGGTCGAGTTCCTCTGCCCAAGTCCCTCCGGACGCGGACGAGATGGAGGTCTTGGAATGGTTGTAGATGTGGGCGTAGGCGTATTTCTGATTTGCGACGATTTCGAAAGTGTACTTAGATTTGAAGAGATTCCTACTCCACTGCTGCTGACGCCACTTCCGGTTGATTGGATATCCCCGATTTCTGCAAACAGGTCACCCAAATCAGCATAGCGAGAGGCTGTAGGGTTGCCTCCTGTTGTGACAGAGTCAGTTCCACCAACACCAACTCCCCCAACCCCCGGAAGTTTAGGACTAGAGCGGGGATTCGGTGGTGGGATGGGAGGACTCAGGGGAGTATACGGATGTCTTGAGGGAGGTGAAGAACTGCCGATTTGCTGTGACACCGACTGCGACCTCTTCATTTGACTGTCAGCATCATGAAGTAATTTGCGACCTTTCAGCGTGTTGCAAAATGCCCCAGTCATTCCTGCCGGTGACAAGGTCAGATTCTCCACGGTACTCCTAAGCTCGTCCACGCTGGCACTCAGTGGCGCTGTCCCGTTGCTCAAAGGCTTGATTTCGATATGAAGGCGTTTCTCCCTTTCATCATCTGCAATTAAAACTCACATAATTAATTTGGTACACCACCAACACCTTAAAAAAAGGCTTCCATTTCAAGAATAATTCATTTTTACACAAATTGTACATTTAATTGACATTTCATACCTGAATCAGTATCTGAACTAGAGTAGAAGCTGCTTTTGTCATTCTCCCAGGTAGACTTTGGCGGCACCGAGTAGCCCTCCTCATCTATTTCCGCTGTGGGCGTTTCCGACTTCTGACTTTCGTCCTTCTCCTCCCTGAAATATCACAGAAACACCCAACAATCAATTATAATTCTCAAAATCTGCAGAAAAATAAATAAAACCAAGCCAAAATCCTCACCCTTCAGATTTATCTTCCTTTCCGCTCGAGTTCCCATCCTTTTTCTTGCCTCTCTTCTTATCCTTCTTCTTCCCCCGCCGACTTCTCAAGAACCCTATTCCCAATCCCAATAAAAATTCCACATTAAAATCCACCACAATTAATTTTAGCAAATAAGCAAAAAATATGCTCTCTTTCAAGAGTCATCAACATCACGAGACATCATGAATTAGTTGACAAATAAATAGTAAAAAATAAATAAATAGAATAAAAATAAATAAATAAATACGACGGAAATGAAATGAACGTGTTGTTGAGGAGGAGGAGCAAAGGTTCAGACTATATTGGACCACCTCTAAAAATTACAAATTATACTTCATAATAATAACACTGATCATTAGTCAAAAATCAAATTACAGCAGTCCTTGAGACCTGCTTGGATTTTTTAAAGCTAAAAAAATAACTATTTCTAAATGTTCCAGTACACAGGTAAATCTACAAAAATGGAAGGGCGGGGTCAGTGGGGTGAACTAATACTTAATTGTGGTACTAATTAAATCGACGAAAGTACCAGCTTGTCTCGTCATTCTCTACATTGTGAACACGTAGAGTGGAAAATACGAAGTACAGCGGTTTTAGAGCAACAACAATAATTATAGCAAAAATAATTTAAAAATTGTGAACAAATTTGGATATCAGATTGGGAATACAAAAAAATTAAAAAAAAAATTGATTGAATTACAAATGATAAGGCTTTTTACATTAAAAAAATGAATTTCTCGGTAATTGAGAATTGACAGAAATAATTAACTTTTTTTCTTGACTATTAATTTTTACCGAGGACTTTAGTAGTTAGCAAAGTATCAGAGGAAGTGGTTGTTGTTGAAGGCGACTCAGTACTTTGATATTTGCTGTTGCTATTGGTACTACGACGAGAGGCAGCAGTAGTACGTACTACCGGGCTATTTGCTACGAGCCCTGAAGACTCAGGGCCTATTAACGCCAGCACAGGAGAGCAGCAGCACAGCAAACAGAAAGAAAAAAATGTGAATCAAAGCCACAGTTTCATCTTCACATCCGATTGACCTTATCTTGAGAAACTAACAATTGATTAGTAATCTCAACTACAATTTTAATTTCCTCCCATGACCTGTCACGCACAAGTTGGAGGAGGAGGAAGTAACCTCTCTAAAATCACTAAAAATTATTAACCTACAAACGACAATATTTTTTAGACGAGCTAATCTCACAAGTCATCATAACACTACCATTAAATCATTTCCTAATAATTAGTCTGAACTGACAGCAGCATTCTAAAATTCTAATTTTCCAGTAATTAATCTGAAAATTGTTAATTTTAAGTACTAATTGTTATTCATATTAATATTTCATCCTTTAAACTCATTGTTATCGATAGTACAAACACAAGAAGAGAGACAATTTTCAAGACAGTTAATTTTCTCGCCTAAAGAACAATTAATTAGTTTAGTAATTGGAAGAGAGTACAGAAACGAGAGAAAGTAGACAAGAAAGCCACCACCACCACACCAACAATTAGTTAGCAACATTCACCCCAACAGACACAGCATGAAGCACCATTAACATTAACCCAGGCAATTAGTCAGGCTGCTCATGCGAATATAAAGCCATGCTTATCATGTCTACAAGCAGAGATTACAAGAGTGACAGAGAAAGATTTTGAAGAGCGGAAGAAGTTGTTACATAATTTAAAAAAATCCATATTAATTAATTAACTGAAATTTTTAATAAGATTAATATTTTTTTTTACATTTTGATCCTCGACTTTGGGACGACCTTGTAAGCCCCGGTTTCTCATTTGCATTGCCACTTGCTGAGGATAATCCCTGTTGATATTCGAAATTGGGTGAGTCTGTAGCTCCTCCTCCTCCCCCTGTGGAGGTGGCAGAACTCGGTTGCTTATTGTTATTTGCATTGCTAACGGAAGAAGAATTATTCGACTTGCTCCCTGCAAAATTAAACAGACCCACACAAAGAAAATACAAACATTTTTTTGTGACACAATCAGAGAGAGAAAAAAAAATTACGACAAAAGCACCACCATTCATTACTAAAATTACTCGCGAGAGATATCTTAATTACAATTAAAAATAATTAACAATATACATTTTTTAAACAAACAAATGTACATATACGGTGTTCTGAAAGAGACAGGTGCACAGAGAAGAGGAAGTCGAAAATAATTAACACAAATCAGTACACAGACAGATAAGAAGAGAGAGGTGGACAGTGAGCAAGAGAAACACCAACTGTGAGGATAACACAAAAGAAAGGGCAGATAAGACAGGAAAGACGACACATTAAAAGTTCGAAATGGATGGTCACCACCACGAAATTCTCGAACAATTTCTGACAATTATTTTAAAATTCCTGCTAAAAAATAAAGTACAAAAAATTAGCCCTGCTAATAAACTGGATAGAACTGAGACTGATGATTAATTAATTTGCTGGCGAGAGTGAGAATAAAATCCTGCTCCTAAAATGGTCGTTGTGCGTGATTTTTTGACTGGAATGAGGAGACAGTTAACTCTAAGATCACCTACCCTGGGAGGAGAGAGGAATGAAGAGATTAAGAAGCGAGGTAGTCCGTCGAGACCCTTTGCTCGTCCGTATCTCGCCTTCAACACTTGACACTGTGCTATCAACACTCGCATTACCTTCTTTCTTCTTCTCCATTACCACAGCTAAGCTACTCCCACTTGTCGTCGTGCTGAACTTATCACTCCCTCCATCATTCATCGACTTCTCATCAACATAGCCTCCACTTCCGGAACTAGCACCTAAACCAGGAATTATCAGGCTGTCTCCATTCCCCATCTCGTCTGTGGTCACGAGCACGTCCACAAGCACTGATAAAACCCACAAAAAGTTAATTAGCCTCCAGATAACCTTAACTGTTCGAAAAACCATATTTAATTTAATTTTTACTCACTTGGCGTTTCCGAACCAGCTGCCTTACTCTTCAAAAGTTCCATCAGCTTATCCACCGTCATCCGATTACATTCCTCTCTGAACTCACTATTGACCTGTTCAATGAGCGCCTGATTACTATCCATGATATCCGCATAGGTATTCACGAACTCCTTCATTTGCTGGAGATGATTAGTTTCCACATCCTGGAAGTGTTTACACGCCAACGGCATCTTCGTCTGATACTCCTCCCTACACGCCTGATACTTTTCCACCCACTGTTTGTACTCCTCTTGAGCCTTCTTCGTCTTCACTTCCGCTTTCTCGATCTCCTTCACAGATGCATTGTCTTTTTGACACTTTTCCAGCTCCGAGTGCCTCTGCTGGAACACCTCTTTTGTCTTCATGGTCATCGCAGTCGAATTCTGGATTTGCTGGACCACCTCCAGCGTCCCCGCCTCCTCCTCCTTCACACTCTTATGTTTCTTTTGAAGCTCATCCGCATACTTGGCTAGGTCCTTGACAAGCTCCTGAACCTTCTGGGTCATCTGCAGATGAATATTACTCAGCTTTTCAGAGGAGGACTTCAACAGTTGCCAGTAAGGTGCAAAGGTCCCGTTGCAATTAGCATTAGCAGCGATTTTAGCTAATTTCAGGAGTGACTTCGAGTACGATTCTTCGAGGGAGGAGCGCTCCTTCAGGAAATCCACGAGCTCCTTGGTCGCCGTCAACCCGAACTTCATGTTTTGGTATAGCACCTCGAACTCATTGTACCGCGGCCCCTGTGGAAAGCGACAATTAAATAATAATTACTAATTAATATTCAAAATTTAATTACTGGTCAGTGGACCACTCTCAAGACCTGGTAATCATGATGGCACCCAAATTTTAACCACAATTAGCTCACCTTTTGCTTCGACATCTTAATGCTCTAATTAATTTGCTCCAGTGATTATCCGTTTTTAATTACAAACCGCTTTACAACTGTACAACTAAATATTACCCACTTTCTTTCACCAGAGAACATTTGTTTCCACCTCTTTTGATTAGCGTGTCCCCTCAAAAAATATTTTAACTATTGATTAGTTAACGCTAAAGCGTAAAGTTTAAATTTGTCACCTCACAAGTCCTCCTCCGTTCTCTCATTATTTTAATTTTTTTAATCACTCTACTCTTGATTTTAACCACATTCTAACAGGCTTTAACTCTCTTTCGTGACCACTCTCAATTAAATTTTTACATTTAAAGGCGTTGGCCAAACTGAAGACGCTGCTCTGAACAATTAACAATTAAACTAGTAAGCGCTGAGGGAGGTCTCCACTGAGGATTTGGTGGTGCGGTGCCGAGGTCAGAATTTTTTAATGGGTTGCGAGATGAGTAGTTAATATGGATTTGTGATTTATTTTTTTGGTAGTTAAAATTTTTAGTGAAGACATAAATAAATAGTTAATTAAATAGAGAATTGGGATGCAGCTCCTGGAATTCGGGGAATTGTTTACTTCCCTTTTGGTAGAGTAGTTGGTGATCATCATCTGTGATTTGACTTGACTCCTTTCATCCTTCATCCTCTCATCCTGCCTTTCATTCTCTAAGCACGGCAGTGTATCAAAAAATGAATGGAGAGATGCGGTCTATCTACTTGTTTTCCTTCATTATAAATTCATCTAACCCGGATGTAGCGGAACATAGCTGAATTTTGTATACACAAATATTTTTGAAATTTTATGTAAAATAAATACTTCAACAGTTAAAAATATGTATAATGTTGGTTTTTGAAATTGATTAATAATTATACAGTGAAATTAAATTTAATTGATTTTAAAAACATTTAATTAAATTTTGGCTGTTATTGAACGCAGGGGAAAATTTTATATTTTAAAAGTTTTGAAATCGGTAATAAGCTGGAATGAGTATTTTCTGTGGAATTTCAATTATATAGGAGGCCGGGGTAATGTGAAACGATAATGGTCTGTCAGTTTTTAAATTTCCCGCGTATCAAAATCTCACATAATTCGTCCACTGCTGGAGGAAGACTCATGGAATATTTGAGAGCTAAATTTTGTTTATGCGGGAAATTCAAAAATTGGCAGGCCATTATCAATTTAGATTACCTCAACCTGTATTTAAAAAAGATGCTTGTAATTTGTAATGAAATGAAAAGGTAGAGTGACATGTGAGAGGAGCAGTTGGATGGACAGACAGACAAACCGGCTATAACATAAAAAAGAGAGCTGCCGTCTGGGTGTATGTAGTAAACAGAGGAGAGGAGCTGGGTGGGTGGTATTTTCTTTTCTGCAGCAGAGCAGCAGCTGTGTTCGTAATAGCTCTGTGCTTGTTGCATTGATTCTACTGGCTCTTCAACTCCACTCAAAACTCGCTTTCCTCTCTCTACTCAACTCTATGGTTAAGGAGGAATGCATAATAATAAAAGCATAGGATTGATCTGGTGCATTCTATATGATCGTTTGACTTGAGCTAGAGAACAAAGACAGAAGGAACGTTACTCTCAAAAGCTCTCCACAATCTCACGACACTCCAAACGTTTTGCTGGTGGAATTCTCATATCTCAACTCATCTCAACTCCACTTTACACTTTTTAAGAAACTGCTTAATATAGATGCAGTGTCTGTCTGTCTGGCAATCTTTTTTTAACTACTCAATGTTCCCAAATGAGACTTAATTCAATTAACAATTATATTAAGTACCTCAAGTGCCAATTAGCAATTTCACAAATACCCACATGTATATGATGGTAAAACAAAGTGTTTTATTAAGAAATAAAAACAAATTTCAAGGCGTTTTTAAATAAATTTGTTGAATTTTTTATGCAAAATTCGGGAGTTTTTAAAGCAGTATTTGTCATTTAATATAATAATTTTGGGCGGAAGTCCAATTTCCAATAATAATTTCCAAGTCAGACGGAAGCTGACATGGAATCGAATCTGGTACTGACGATTGGTAAACGCAAATTGTATCGCAAGTGGCATAATTCCTGTCCACTTTTGAAAGCTTACTTTCGTACAACCAACTATTTCTAATCATTGACCCCTTTCAATATGGTGGATTTTGTGATTAATCAAAATATCATCAGCCTGTTGCTGCTAAAATGACTTGTCAGTGAACAATAAAATGAGGAAGCACAAAAGATTAAACGTCTAACTCTAGTTGAGTTAATATATGAAAGAATTTTGCATAGCTTGTAACATAAATTAAATTCTGAATTGGCTCGCATAAAAATAACTAATATTGATTAGATTTACAAGCAGCGTTTATTATTTTGTTAGGTAAACTTTTGAATCATGAATACATTGAAAGATGAGAGATTGTAAAGAAAAAAGAAATGAAATAGCTAAAACAGATAGTTTTCTTAGAAATAACATTACATTTTAGGAACTTTAAATAAAACTAGTTGAGTATAAACCCGAAAAAAACTACTGAAAGCTGTAACCTTTATGCGAGGAGTATTCCCAAACTTATTTTTCGCTCCAAAAACACTTTGTGACCATCCCCAGTCATCTATTCCCCAGCCTTCTATTGTTCCTCATTCAAGTCCCTTGGAGGCCGTTGTGAAAATTTTTCGTCCCCAGTCGCTTTTGACGATTATTTACCCTTTGGCCTCTACAGGAAAATATTATTGGGCCATTGGCATTTGAAAATTCATCAACACTTCTTGCAACTAATGAGACAGACAAACAGATATAAATAAAACAGAAATTACTTAACAGTATTATTGCTTTCAGTAGTAAATTTATCACCACAAACACGTACTTCTGTAGCTTACTCATATCTTTATATATCTGGTTTTATTCATACCATACTATATCCGGTTTTATGCAATTAAATCTTTTGTAATGTGTTTGTGCTAACTTGTCATTAAAAAATTGTGGTGCGCCACATCCAGCATATCACAACCCCACTTCCTGCATGAATATCTTTTGCAGGTTTTGGTTTTAGTCAGGAGACATAGGCTTAAAATTCACATGACTTAACGTTCATTTTTGTTACAAATTACTGCGAATAATTTTCTCATGAAGTGTGAAGTAAAATTTCTAGTGAAGTTTCATAATAAAACGCATCTTCAAAAACCGATATAAATAAACTAATAGCTTCAACCTAAAGGTAGCAAAGTTATCCTTATCACAACAGTAAACTATAGATTTATATTTACGTGCTCTTAGAGATTTTCAACATTGATAACTTGTTTTTCAATTATGCATTTAGCAAAAGCATCCCATCGTGAACAGAGACAGCAAAATGTATTACAAGAACAAAACATTAGTGACTAAACTGATGCAAAATTATATTGAAGATGAAGAATCCGACTGGTCAAACCACCAGTCATCAAATTCTGACATTGAGCCAGCTCTCCATGAAAACGAACCAAATCCTACAGGCCATATAGTAATTCGGGTTGTACTGATCATACACTTTTACTTAATCATCGCTTTCCTAATATACATCCGTTCTCGGAGGAAACAGCGTAGTGAAGACCGTCGGCCTTTTGTTGTCAACCAGTAAGAGTAACTTTACTCATCTCCTTCTTGGATATTTTATATTTTTTTTTAATATTTCGGATTATTAATGGTACATCAATATTTTTGAAGGATATTCTCATAATGTAATCTCATGATGTAAAAAATAAATTTAAGTATTTGACACAGCAGTACAAATAATCTGCGATTCACACAATGCGGTCCTCTTGTAATATCATATTTTGTTTTCATGTATCATTAGTTTATTTTAGTACTGGAAACGTGTACACGATTTGGAGATTTGTAAATCGTGTCGTGTTTGGTGCAACACGATTTGAAAACACG
>JAQIXX010004306.1:0-16673 GCA_034700605.1 Willowsia nigromaculata
CATGCCAAATGATTTTGTGATAGGTGAAATATTAAAGAATAGGACAAATCCTAAAATCTCGTTCTCTGATCATCACACTATCAACAAACGTTGCATGTGATTACACTTCTGAGAAAACATAATGCTTGCATTTTATTACATAGGCATTCATACAATTGAATTGTAGAACAACTTTTCATTATCACTCCATTCATTTCAATGACTCATCAAGTACAAATGACGCATTAACATGAAAATGATACAACTTTGTATACAAACCTGAATCAGACACATGTTAACCCATTAACCTGTGTATGTGAAATTTTCGGGAGCACAGAGTCCAAACTCCAGATAAATATTAGGAGGAATCTGGGATTCCCCAGCTCATCAAGGCTTCTCATTATGATTTTAATCCAGACACCCAAATTTTATGCATGTGGTTAGTAAAGTCAGTAATTAACTCGAAAGAATTTAAAAAAAAAAATTTCATGTTTTGTTTACTGCTAGCAGGTATATGCAACTTTCTTTGAAGCTTGTCACCATCTGGAGCAACAAGTATGTATATAAATTACGATTCAATATGAAATCGCAGTGCTATCATTACCATGTATGTAGTAGTTGTATAAATACTAAAGCTAAAAGCTGAGCTGAGAGTGGTCTTTTTATAGAAATTTGACGTAGGAAGACTGCTGCGTACTACAGGATCCAGGCAGAGCTCAGAATTTGCGCAATGTTGTGTTACATGCAAACCGGCCCATGATTTTGAGCACATTTCACTGAAATAAAAGTTTAATTTTACATTACCAAAATCAAGACAAAATCGATTCCAAATGTGACCAATTGCTTACGGAACTACTTGCATTATTATACCATTTATACTTATTCAGTCACCTACGCTGATTATTTTTGTGTCTTTGCTACATCTAAAAAATAAGAGAAGTAAGTTTTTTTTCAGTTCATTTGAAAGTTTATAGCTTAAATTGCTTCGCAAAAAACTGAAGGGGAGATTGTTGCCAAGATTGGTCGTGAAAGTAACAAATTCGCATAACGTGTTAGAATTAGAGTGAACAATTTTTTTTATTATGAGAGTTGCATCTTAATTTTCAAGTATAAACAAACGCAAAAATTCATGCATTTTATGACGGTATTTGGGTGTCTGCTTCCCAACACTTAATTTTCACAGACAACTATCATTTGACCGTAGCTAACGCTATAGTAAAATTGGATGGAAAAGGTGGTAGCAATCAACGCTGAATTTCAACAGAAATAATGTACAAAGTGGGTCATATTGGATGAAGAATGATTGAAAAGGACGAGAAAATGAAACACCTTAGACTTCAAAGAGCAAAAAAAGAACGCGACATGCCACACTCACTTCTTGAGTACATTAACACCACACAGCATTGTACATCCAGAAGATTTGCTATAAACACCAGTAAAATTCTATGTGAAGCTGTCGCGTTTATTGCCTGTACTGAATTATTGTTTTACTACATAGCCATATAGGCATTCATCACAGAAATATACGCTTTTTGCATAGTACAGTATCCTTAGCATCCTCAAGTTTTGCCTCATGTTAAATTTGCATGCAAACCGGCCCGTTCCAAAATTTGGAATCCAAACTCACAAAAAAACTCTTTTAGAATCATCATTACTGCAGTTCTTCTCGTTTTAAAAAGCACGTCGTCTTTATATCTGCTATTTTGTATCCTTATGAAAAACATGCACATAAACTAATAATTAAAACACATTTTGAAATTAATGCTGAATGTACATATTTACTCTGTTAAAATAGTCATAACAATGTAAAAAATAGTGTATTTGGAAATGCAAGTAGATGTAAATATGAAGGAATAAGATGTAAATACGAAAAACGAATGATTATTTATTCGCTTTTAATATTGGCTCCCCCATAAAGAAATTGGGAAAGAACAATCCAGAAAATTTAGGAATGTATAAGTAAATTAATCACCTTTCATTCAAAAATTACCCGTTATATCTACACATACTATACTTGTGTCCCTAAGTCATGATCACATTAAGTAGATTTTTACACGAAAAGCTCAGAGTTGCTGAATGAAATCATGCTGTCAAAATGCATATGACAGTGCCGAATAAGTTGGGTTTTGAAATTCCAGCGTATGATATTACGAGGGAACAGACCTTCAACAGAAAATGCTTTAGTAATGATTATAGAAATACATTGGCTCT
Source organism: Willowsia nigromaculata (assembly GCA_034700605.1). NCBI lineage: Eukaryota > Metazoa > Arthropoda > Collembola > Entomobryomorpha > Entomobryidae > Willowsia > Willowsia nigromaculata. The sequence continues at coordinate 2,191 of JAQIXX010004306.1, forward strand.
ATGAAAAACAAATTAGTGAAAGAGAATCCACAAAACCCAAAATGTGCAAATGAACAGAAGAACGATTAATCATAAGATTAAAATTAAAGTTTCGGTATTGTTGCACAAAATTTAAATTTTTCATAAAGATTCCTGGTTTCTTAGACTTTAGCCAGTCTCTGCGGATTCAACAAAACACTAACTGATATGCCATGGTCGTGTATGTCTACACATTTGTTATATCTTATTTGTACTCATGTTCCAACTGTAGTTCGTTTAATTATCATATTCATGTTGTGATCTGTGATGATTGGTTCCGAGTTCATGGATTGCAGTAACACATCACTCAATTTTGAGCATTTACGTCAAAATCTTAATTGCAATTCACAGAAAGAAAAACGATGAAAATATGTAATCACATCTATAAAAAGTAACCAAACATTTTAAGCGTTATTATATTTTTTGTATAAAATCCTGATTTCGCCAATCCGATTTTATTATAGTAAATAAACTACATCATCGGTTGTGTGTAGCCGAAGGAAGTTTTTTACTTCCGCTTGCTGAAAGCGCACAATTACCAGCACGGAAATAGTTTTACACAAAAGCGGAAACCAGCATAGCAAAAAATATATGATATATGTAACAATTTAAATGTATAGGGAGTTGGCTCCTCTATCTCAAGCAAAATGAGATATTTGAAATTTTGCTTGTCTTTAATAAAATATTTATGCAAATTTAAGGAGAAATTGGCTGTGCGGATCATACTTTTTTTAACTCGTGTCCAAAATACCTCCAGCACTCAATTTTCTGCAACGAAAAATGACTGGCCAACATCTCAGAAAACAATCCAAGCAGCACTTCCAAACTTTGTGTGAATAGTGCTTATCTAAATGGCACTGGAGCAGCCAGCCCACCGGCCAGGGGGTGCAAGAGCTCGAAGTGAGTTATGAATCCTATATGCTATGCTTTCGATTTACATATACAGTTTCTAAAAACCTGCTAGTTTTTCACTGTATTATTTAGTTAAGCAGAATATTTGAATAATTTGAAAATTTTGAAGGAATCTTGAATGTTTTACGGAGGTTTTAATAAAATTTTGAAGGTTTTAAAGATGGTTTGAAGCAAATTTTGAAGGTTTTAATGAAAGTTTGAAGGTTTGAAGCAAATTTTGAAGGCTTTAAGAAAATTTTTAACGTTTTAAGGAATCTTTGAAGGTTTGAAGGAAATTTGGAAGGAAATTTTGAAGGAAATTTGAATGAAATTTTGAAGGTTATGAGGAAATTTTAAAAGAATTTGAAAAGTTTTAAGAAAACTTTGAAGGAATTTGGAAAGTTTAAAGGAAATTTTGAAGGAATTTGGAAAGTTTTAAGGAAATTTTCAACAAATTTGTTAAGTTTTAAGAAAATTTTTATGAAATTTTGAAAGAATTTGGAAAGATTGAAGGAAATTTTAATAAAATTTTGAAGGTTTCAACGAAATTTTGAAGGAATTTTGGAAGTTTTAATAAATTTTCAAAGGAGATTTAAAAGTTTTATGCAAATTTTGAATGAATTGCTAATTTTTTAAGGACATTTTAATGAAATTTTGAGGCGTTAAAGGAAATACTGAAGAGATTTTTTGAATTTAATTGCTGAAAATTTGTGGGAAAACAGTGAATAATAACAGTACAAATAAGCTTGTACAGAAATGACACGTTTGCTTTTTTAAGCCGCTCAAATCTGATATAGATTGAGGCATAATGAAAATTTGGCCATTTTGAACTCAAATTAGCAAGCAAAACCAATATTTGATAAATTTGTTAAGAAACTTTGGCAAAAATTTGAATTTTGAAACCAAATTTGAAGCATTTTGCACAAAAGTTTAGAAAAAGTAGTTTGGTGGATTGTTTTAGGATGAAAAATTTTTTTTTCCAAACTCCAGGGGGGGCATGGCCCCTGTGGTCCCCCCCTGCGCTGGTGCTTAATGGAATGTGTTCGTTAATGTGTTCAAGTTTGAAGAAAATCTGACTATGTGGATCATAATTTTATTTTAACTTGAGTCATAAATCTCTTCATCACTTAATCTTCTACAACCAAATATGACTAGCCGGTATCTCAAAAAATATTCCAAGTACCTCTTCCAAACTTTGTGTTAATCTTGCTCATCTGTGCGAATCATACCTGGAATTGAGTCACAAATCCCTCCAGTACTCAATTTTCATAAACCAAAACTTAATTGCTCACATTTTTTACGTCACATTAACAATTTAAATGCAAGTTGTATCATCCTATCTTATTGTGCTATATTGGAGAGAGGAAACCCCAGGAATGTCGCTGACGTCATGAAAAGTGTGTGACTCACTCAGCTTGTTAGTACGGGCACAGATGCACAACAAGTCAAATAAATTGTCGATGAGTGGATTGCTCCATTTTTATAAAAACTCATTCCAGTCGGCTTCTTTTTTCAAGTTGCTTTACAAGTTTAGCTCGTCAGGAATGAACAACCCCTTTCCACCGTTCTGCGTTCCCTCAACGAACAAAGACGAAGCCATATCCTCAGCCTAAAGATTTGGTGAAAATGCAGACGAAATGAAGCTGCCGATTAGCATGAATTTCATTTGGGTTGATGCCAGCTAATACTAAAATGTCGTTTAACGACTGAACAAACTATTAATTACCTTTGGATGCATTGTGTGGATAAAATAGGTGAAGCATATTTAAGCTCAGATAATTAGCTTAGCAACAGTCGAGCAAACATGAATTACATCATATTTTCTTTATGCTAATGAACACACAAATGCGTTCCTTCTGGTTGCATTTTTTCGTGAAATAGATACACCTGTTATGATTGCTAATATTTAATTTCACACCACACCCATTTTTGCACACATATAAATTTGGGGGAGATAGGTGTTCCGTAAAAATTTAAATACTCTCCACGTTTTAGTGAATAGTGGATACTTTCATATCATCATGTGGGGTCCCCTCCACTCAAGGGTTTATGCTTTACCAGATCAATTTATCTGCATGTGATAGTTTTTTTCAAGTGCACAAATATATGGATCTGTTTAGATCTTCACTATACATTTATTCCCTACAATGTGCATTACATGGCAACATTTTTACATATAATATTAAAGATAGTTGTAAGCTGAGTATTTGTATCATTGCTTGCATGCCCTTAGAAACCATTAGCCCTTCCATTTTCGCTGCAAAAAAGAAGCTAACCCATTATCTATATAAACCATTTTGACAACAGAATTTTTGTCATCTAAATACATAAATGCATTTTTATTTTATATGCGTACGGCTCCTGTTTAAGTGGGCATCTTTCACTTTAAGTTAATGCGCAAGTCTTTTTATAAAAATAAACTGTACACCGTCGGAAAATCAATATTTGGCCTAGTTTTGTGAAGTCTTTGTAATCGATAATTTTCATGGAATTAGCATCAATCCAAACTCTTCATTCAAGATGCGAAGGTAGCCAGTAACTTACCTAATTTACCAGGCCTTTCAATGTTACTGTATCATTAGATGGAATAAGATTGACTGAACTTGCATCTCAAATAAATAATGCAAATTTTTGCTGCCTTTTGAATTCTAATTGCTTACTTTAAATAAAGATAAATTAGATACGCAGTGAAGTTTCGTTCTTTTGCTGCAATACACATATGCATAATATTTATGATATATGACTTTATGATAAATAAAATTAACAGAAAGATAAGATATGATTTTCACAATTTTATTTACACAATTATGTAAGAAAGCATTAGCAAACAGTAGAAATTGTTTTAAAATACTTAAACAACTTCTTTTGGCTATTGTTTTGGATATTCGTATGCCAAAGTTAACTCATAGTTCTGCAAAAGCTGCAGAAAATACTGTTACACTTCAGACATGAAGCCACACAAAGTTTACATGTTACTTCATATGAATATTGGCTACTGATAATCACAAAAGTATTCTGAACATTATTAATTATTAAATATTATCTATTTCAGAATATGAGTTTTCTATTTCAATTTACTTAACACATCCAACATGCAGTGCATAATACTTAATTCTACAGAGGGATTCTCAAAACTGTTTATGATATCCATTTGTTTTCCTTGCTCTGATATTTCCTTAATTAATTGGTATACAAAAATTAATACTATTTATATTTAAAGTGCTGATAACTCCAAAGTGTTTGACAGAGACAAGAATTTTCACTACAAAATGGAACGATAAACTATGTATCTATTAAAGTAGCATAAGAACCACATTAATTTCATTATAAAGTACAAATGGATAATTTAAATTAGAATTACTAAATTTTTAACCTTATTTTGCCTAAAAAAAGATCATTTCTCATATCAGTGATCTTTAATGAAATAATTCCATTATGGTAACATTTCTTCTTCTTCATTTCTTCCTTTTTTCTCATTCAAATGATCATCTCCGCTAAGATATTGGCTTGAGGATCGTTAATGATCCAATCTTCAATCCAGATCAAGCCTTCTATTATTTTTTTCACCAACTTGTAAGCAATGTACACCAAGCTGAAAATAATAAACGCTTCTAAAATGTTCCAAAGAATCCATCCAACCCATTTTAAGATCTTTTTAAACACCACCAGCAACATGAACATCCAGAGAAAGAGGATTTTCAAGACGACCCAAAAGTCAAGGTTTACGTTAGCATCCTTGCGATTGTACAGACATTTGCCATTACTGTGATCTGGCATCAAAACATCCCCATTTGGGGAAATGATGTCGGGTCCCATCCGGTTGAGAGTGTGGTAGAGGCTCACCCTCTCGTATTCCAATTGATTGCACTGATCTTCCGAGCAGATGAGAATTCTCTTGGAGTCCAGCTCCTCCTCCTCTTTCGCCACTGCCATTTGATCCACGTGATCTGCTTTCACTTCAAATTTGCAAGAATCATTCACCTTCATGAACTCACTGACATTTGTGATTTTGAAGGACTCTTGGGGCTTCGGTGGTCCATGGGTAACAAGCCAGCAGTACTTGTCCATTCCCCGATAATAGATTCCAAGATCTGAAAAAAAGCAAAATATATTATTACGACTTTCCTTGCATTGATAAGCTATTCAAGACTTACAAGTTTTTGTGGAGTGGGGAAGCGGCTTTTGCATCATTTTTGCAATTTTTTCTCTGTTACTTTCACAGAGATGAACAATTGACTTCTTTGTGCTTGCCAGGGAAGCATCACTGTCCATGTAAATCGCTCCAATAAGTTTTTTCATGAAAACATGAAGAACTGCCTTTTCCCCAGAGCCCTTTGGCATCAAATCGTCCTTAAGATTGATAGCATTGGCGATCGCCTCATAAAACGCGACTTTGGAGTAGAAACGAATCGTCCCTTCTTTGAAGTGCGTCTGCTGATCATCATCGATGTAGAACCAGTACAAGTACTCACAAATGACCAGTTCCCAAACTGCTTGTCCGACAACTCTCATAATATCAAAAAACGGCTCATTTTCCGGGGGATGGACTGTGAGTGTCTTTTCAAGAACCCATTTTTTCTGAAATTTGTAATCCAACTTGACTTTATATTTATTCGCCCGAACGCAGTTATCCCATGATTTGCTCATGCCTTCAAGCTGAAACACCATGAAATCGTCGACTCCAATTGGATCTTTCAAATTTGGGCCAGTCGCTTTGCCTTTAGATTTGGTGGGTCGCCACAAGTGGTAAAACACCTTCTTGGTTTCCTCCAGCGGATTCACTTTACTCCCCACTCGTCCATAGCATCCCCCAGAGTCGATGAAAATCGCCCCCAAAATCGCTTTGATCACTGGTTCATACAAATCCTCGATTTTCTCCCTAAACTGATTCGTCGTCTTGATACATTCCCACAAGGACAAGCGCTCTCCCACGACTTGAAAATATTTGGGATTTAGAAGTGCACTTTTGAATGACCGGATGTCCTTGGGCGCCTTCCTTTCGTTTTCTGGAAGTTCTGCATTTTTCACATTCTGAACCACAAATTGATTGAAAGCTTCATCCACAATTAACATCTCAAACACTCTAGCTCCAAGGGTGCGTAAACGCCCATGATCCTTCTGTTGGTAAAGCACACCCGGAAATGGGCTAAAATATTCATTTTCCTCAGTTTCCTCCAACTTGTGAGTTAATGCTTCATGGAGCAAAACAATGTTCCGAAATTTGTAGTTCAGTTTCACACAAAGACCCTTTAAATCCATAACTGCCATTTTAAAATATTATAATAATTATTTAGTATGATGGCTCATTTGAAAGGAAAGGATCAACAGCTCTTTTGCGAATGAACTGCACGTCAGATAGCCACACCACTCGAGCCACTGACACCATGCGGCTTTCACTCGTGACGTAGCCAACGCACCTGGTCTTCCACTATGTTAATATGAAATTAGCATTCTCCCCAACGAAGGAACACACCTGTAATAACGATAGCTTGAAAGAGAGGAAGATGATGCGTCACCCATCTCGTTAGCATAACAACAGGTAAGCAAGCAAAACATTCTCTTTGTTCGTGGGGCAACGTGGAGTGTACAGCCTTTCCACTTGGCTTACACTCATCTCATTCCTAATTTCCTAAGCTAATCTTCATTCATATTAAGGGACAGAATTTTAATTGGATTTTTTCCTTTAATTTCAATTATTTTTTCTTGTGCAAATGCAAACTTAGAGTTATGGTAATTTGAATTGATTGACCGCCGCAATTAGTGAAGATGCGTAAGACAAATACTATCATACTGTTTTATATTTCATTCCCTTTCTTTGCACAGTTTTGTTATGAATAATTTGACATGAATATTTGGAGCATAGACAATGAATGATAAAATGAGCTTAGAGTTTTTGAGTACCGAAAATCCAACACGAGATGATCTAAATGATTAACACGCTCGTCTAAATAGGAAGTGTGAGTCACGCGTGCGAATTTTCTGGTCTGATGGAAGCAGCGTTTTCCCTTGCATTCTGTAAATGCTTTTCTGCTTGCTTGAATGCAAGAGAAAATGGCAACAGTTGGTAATAAGGATGACATTGCACCATGACAACAGCTACACAAACAAATATTTCGCTGTCTTTGTTCACGGAGCACTAGCATGAAATGCAACGCTTTCTTTATCGAAATGGTTCTGTCTCTTGGCCGTATTCACATGAATTCTTACAATTTGTGACCATGTGAGTTAAGGGACATCAGAACAGCAAATTGTGCAGATCCTTAAGGTTTCATTTGAGTGACAAGTGGTTTATTCACTTAAGTGTTCTGCTATTCCCCTTAAAATCTTGATATTATGGAATCGTTTTCCGTAATGAATTGTTAGTAGCACCAATATTATATGGTAGAAACAAATGAATAATCTCATTAAAAAATTTCTTACATTAAAAGATGATACTCAAAATATGAAGTTTTTAAGGTTACTAAATTAAATATATTTTTACAATGCTGGAAAAAACTAATTTGAACGTTCATTACAAATAGTGATGTATGAAATGATATGTCATTTATATTATAATATTAGACTCTGAGAAGTCGTTTTATGCTTCTCGAGGCAGATTTTTGCAGCTCTTCTACCTCCCCAGTGACATTGTTACAAAATTTTGCTGAAGTCATGACACTTTGTTTCCATCGGAACGCTTTCAAGTAACGCTTCCTATTTTGCATTCCACTACAACAAATTTTATTTACAGTGCCAAAGGGAAAACTCACAAGCATCTGAATGCAGCAATACTAATCACTAAGAAACTCAATAAAAAGCAAAAATAAATATCTTTTTGTCCAAATCAAAATGATTTATATAAAAACACATAAAGTGTGCCAAAACAGCAGCTAAATAAAATCTGGTCATTTTTGACTAAACTTCTCTTCCAAAATATACAGTCATTTTTGACATTGTTATGAATACCGTTGTAGTGTCAATGTAACCAGCATTAATTACAAAACTGTTTTTATCTGTTGGCCTATGTGCATATTTTTCACATGGATTAGCAAGACGAGCCGCTTCGGGAATTGAAAAGACTTTCAGGGATGATGGTTCTAAAAGGAAAAACTTGTATTTTGTGAGTTTGGGTTCCAAATTTTTGAATGGGTCGGTTTCCTTACTGAACATTAGGCAAAACTTGACTCATACGTGGCTTATGTGCCATGCCTCTTTCTCTGTGACGAGGGTTCGCATGGCTGTACGGTAAAAGCGACAATTTAATACACACAATAAATACACGCTTCACATAGAATTCATAGAAAAAGCCTTTCAAGATATATTTCTGTGCGTGGTGTAAACGTGCTCATGAGATAATTCTGGCATGTCGCGTTCTCTTTGTTCGACTTTAACATTTGAGGTGCTTTACTTTATCATGCTTTTTCATCCTTCATTATCCTACATGAGTTGTTTGTACTTCATCATTTTCAAATCCAAATAATCTATGCATTCAATGCTACCCTCAGGTGAGCTAGAATTACAAATATTTTTCATCAGATTAAAGCTTTTTTAACCGCAGACAACTGATGCAACATCATAAAATACATAATTTTTGCATTGCTTTGTATTTTAAAATTTGGATGAAGTGCTAATTTATATTCAAGATAGTAGGTAATGACAAGTTGTCATTTCCATGCCGCTTTTTGTCAAGAAACTATTTTTGATTTTTTTGCAAACACACTTGTTTTTCAATGAACTGTAACAAAATTTACTTTATGCAGATTTTTTAAGATTGCAAAAAAGACTGGCAAGAAATTTTACATTCCTGTTGCTAAAAATGTATATTTATCATGTTGCTTTTCAAATATTAATGATGTTAAGCATATTATCCAGAAATATTAAGGACCCACGGTACAATTATTGGACAAAAAATGTAAGAATCTAAAACCATTTATTGTGGCGCTAAACTCTCATTATTTTATCTAATTTTATCTATAAGAGATCTTTGACAACCATAACATATTACTTTGCAAGTGAATGAAAATGTGAATTAAAGTAAAAATGAAGATGTTCGGGTTTGCAAGAATTGAAGTTACACGTGTGACTATACAAATTAAGAAGCATTGAACCTTTAACATTGAGTAAAAAGTTATGGTCATTGTGACAAATGAAATTGACAAATTAGTAAAAACGAACACTTACACTCAGCCAAAAAAGTGATGGGACACCTTGCGTGACTTTTTATTTAAGCCCACAGTTACCGTTAGAAGGTAGTTAGATAAAAGTCCATAGTACCCAAAGAAAGCTTAATTCTTCTGGATTCCTGTGTGCATTGATTTTTACTTATATCCTCATTGTGGGCGTTTCTAGGCGAGATCGAAAGCCATGCACTCTCTCTGGAACGCCAAAAAGTCATGGGACACTTTTATTTTTGACATAATTTTAGCTATAAAAAGCATTCGTATTTACAAATTGTGATGGTATACTTACTTTAGGAGCATATTTACACAATTTGGCAAAACAATATTAGCTCTGCTGGGGCATTGGGGTTAACGCCTCAGTGGTACTACAGGCACCTCAAACACCGGAAATCGGGATCAAATTCTTTGACATTTAAGTCACGGAAATGGAAATGTTAAAACTAATTTGTCAGTTTCATTTCCTTCCCAGTAGACTTTTTGTATGAGACTACATACGTGTGGGATTTCTCTTGTATCACCATTATCAATAGTGATCGTTAGTTGCTACATTAGCTTTACATTGGTAGTTTTCCAATAACTGTCATATTGTGAATAAGATGCGCACTCAAAACCAATGTAACATTACAAAAGCTACCCGTGAACACGTGTAAAATAGGCCCATTTTCATGTTCTTATTTGATCAATGCATGTCTGATATAAAATGAGACGGATGTCATGTAAAACTACCTCTTGCTGAATCTGGTGTAAAAGTGGCATGTAGCTTTGAGGACTATTACGGTGTTGCCAAAAGCTACCTGGGAGTATAATGAAATATTCATAAGCTGGATGGTCTACATACGTTTAATAAGCATTACGATACTACATTTCTATAACAATGACTATTGGATATATAACTACAAGACAAGGCATGAGCCATTTAATTACCTAGATTGACGAAATTTCGCACTTTTTTATCGTCTTTAGTTTAGAGCAAAAATATAAGCGTGTTATTACGATACAATTCTCGAATTGGTTAAATGTTAAAAAAATCACATTGACATTGGATTTCTATAATTTAGTTGTTGTAAGACTGTTTTTGATCAATTTTGCACGAGAATTTTTACATGATGATATACTCACGGATTTTTTATTACATCAAACGGCAATTTATATTGTTATGTTAACATACCATTCGTAGACTTCTTATAATGATTCAAGAGTGAGTGATACGCACCCAAGGCGAAAGAAACATTAATGTCTATACGCAAACACTTGTAAAATACACCCACATTCATGTAAGAAGAAATGAGCGGGAGCTTTCTTTTGTACTGAATTTCATCAAATAATGTATTACTTAGTATATTATTCACATCTACCTGAAAATATTTTCATTATTTTATGAGCTTGGACTGCCGCGACTGATTACAAGAATATTGGTTATAGGAACAACCTAATGGAATATGTGCTCGATGTACATGTATATTCATGCTACAAACACAGAGGATAATTGTAGCGTTTTTAGAATATATTAAATAAAACACATTACTTGACTGAAAAGTTTGTTTAAACTGAAATAATACAAATCTTAAAAATATGTATTTATTTACTTTGTAACCCAAAACCAAAGTGGCCAATAGAAGGCTCCTTATAAGTCTCTTGAGCTCGCTATGAAATGACAACGAAAGTTTCGATGCCTTACTTTACATATCCCACAAAGTTGATTATAAACAGTTATTGTGTTAGACATGTAATCTCATAGTGTAGTTTTAATGTCTTCAGGTAGCTATGGATTATATTTTATTTTATTTTAATGTTGCGTCCCAATGAAATACCACACTAGCATCAACAATAATATTTGAAAATTTTCGAAGCAACTATTTGTGGCAAGTGAATCCCTGATGCAATCTTGAAAAACGTTTTTTGGAACTAATGTTTTGTTATTTTATTGCTAAAGCACTGGGTAGAACGATGTCTCAAGTTTAAAATTATTTTATTCATTTTATGATAATTAAAGTTATACTGTTATTAGTCATACGATTTATTTCCTATAATAAAATATTATATAAATGTTGTTGATTGGAATTAGTTTGCGAACACAAATATTTAGCTCAACTTCAGTTAGAAGTGATAGCTCATAAATACAAATTTAAATTTAATATAAACATTTGTTTTGATTTGAATTTGTGAAATTGAGGATTTTAATTATTATAGTAGTACCAACAATTTTTAAACGGTTGGTAAATTTTATTTTTCGCATTCTGTAACGATTTACGATTGAGTAGTAGACAGTATTGCTTGCACATTTCCTTCCTTGTTTGGTGGCTGCACTGTCACATTGTATGGAGTGAATGGACTAAACGTTTCACCTGAGCCCAGAAACTTTTGCCACAAGCCCAATATACCAGAAGAAAACTTAATCTTAATCCATCTTGTCATCACACTTGGATGTACCAATCCTATCAGCAGAAGGGCGACTGAAAGATTTACATATTGTTCCTTGCCGATAAAAATATTTCTGGAGACTACTGATCTTTGCAGCTTTTGGCCGTACTCAATACATTGTTTTGGCTCACAAATCAATGCTGTTCGGTTGCAATTTTGAAGAGAGGCAAATAAGAAGCGCTCTTTTTGTTTTCTTACAAGCACCTTCTTTTCCATTTACCTAAAACCCTAGCTTTTAAAATAAATTTTTATTAGAATACGAGTTTTAATGTGTTTGTGGGCTTTTAAAAAATTAACATGGAACATAACGAATATTTTTTTGAGAAGGAATAAACAATTATCTCAGAAGCTATTTCACTGACTTGATTCACCTATATTCACATCCACTTACCTTTCTACGCGCATATTTTTTCGATATTATTATAAATATTTAAACAGGGTAAATGTATCCAGACTTAATTTAAAAAAATTATTATTATCCGTTGGCCAAAATGCATGTTTTTCGTATGGGTTGGAATATAGAAGGTAATCTGCTTGAGAAAACCCGAGAAATTCCAGTGATGATCATTTTCAAAGAGATCAGTTTGTGAGTGTGGATTCCAAATTTTGGAATAGGCCGGTTTTCATGCAAGCTTAACGTGAGGAAAAACTTGAGAATTGTACTATGCAAAAAGCTTATATTTCAGTGATGAAAGCCTGCATGGCTTTATTGTAAAAGCAAAGATTCAGTGCAAGCATTAAGCGAGAACACTTTCCAAGGTATTTTAGCGGTGTTTATAGCAAACCTTCTTTATTTGTAATCCTGTGTTTCGTATAACGGTACTCATGAAATGATTTTTGTATTTTGCGTTCTGTTTGTACGTTTTTGAGGTCTGATGTATTTCATTTTCTCATCCTTTTCAATCCTTTTTCATGAAATCCGATAATTTTTATACCTTACTGTTGTTGGGTGATACTAACCCTTGCAGCCTTTACAAAAGCTAAACTAAATTGTTGTTATTATGAGATTTAACAGCTTGAACACCAGACAATCCGTAGATCGTCATAAAATGCTTGCATATCGTATGCATTTTTAACATTTTTTTCATCAAATCTTATTCGTGCTTTTTGGGCTTTCTTTCGGGTAATTGATGTCACTTTATACATTCAATTCTAGTAATCCGTTAGTTGCAATCAAATGATCTTAGTCTATGAGATATAAAATTTGTGAAGCATGGAAACCTATAAACCGTTATAAATTGCATGAACTTTTGCCTTGCTCTTTTCCTAAAATTTTGGAGGCAGTTTTCATCATAAAAAATTTATTGATTAAAGCTAATAGGTAATGCAGGTTTGTTATTTCCGTCACCAGCTTTGGCAAAAATCACCTTTCGATTATCTCTGAAGTGTTTTGATTTTATAGGATGAACCGTAAATTTACTTTTTTGTGTTTGTTTAGGGATTACAAAGAAACAAATGCTGTAATGACAAGTGCTTCGGTATGTATTAGTGACATATTAACTGCAATGTAAGATTTGGCACACTCTTAATCGTGTTTCAAAGGTAACAGCGTCAACGTTAATGAGCATGAGCAATTTTTTAAACCTAGGGCTCCACCTAGTTTTCGATCTGCTATCACATTGTGGTAATAATTTCATACAAAAGGAAAAACGAATTTTTGTGATTCTCCTTTTTTGCTTGAGATCCCTCAATGAGTACAGTATAAGTAATTAGCCCATTGTAATCGTCTTTTATTTTCTATTTATATCAAACAAAACTTCTCACAAATAGTTTCCTATTTTGGTTCAGTTTTTGTTTCTTAGAGTCAGGTGGACGAATATAAAATTAATCTTAAATAAACCTAAATTGAAGTACAAGATTTTTAGCGTAAATCTTTAGTCCGCTGGTTTAAAGCGCAATCTAATTTCTTGAAACTTGAAAAATATTTAGAACAGCACAAATATTTTTGGTATAATGACAACTCCTTTTTAGTGTATCATGCGATAATGCAAAGTAAGATATTACTTAATTCTAATGTATTTACAATTTTAAATTCAGATAAAATTCTAGAATTGGTTCCGGCAGCAGGTATCTGATATGCCTCTTGATTATCTCAGATATTTCAAAATCATCACCAGAAAATTTAAAATCATGCTTCTAGGTCTCTTATATTATAAAACATAATAAACGCGCTCCATATGACAAAAATATTATGCAGCTGCAATCGCTTAAATTTTACTACAATTTCCAGGGAATTTATTTTCTTTACCAGTAAAATACATTAATATAAATACTAGTCGCAAGTATGTTCAATATTATACACTGTTATTAAAATACACTAAATCACACGGCATAAATTTAATGATATATTTTTGTTTCAAAACATAAAGGGATCAGCAACATATAATTCATAAAATACATTTATGTCATGGCTATTTAATGTCTCGTTTACCTAATAGTTAATATCCAAAATTCATTTAAAACTGTTTTATGGGACCTTTATAGGTATGAAGCCATAACTTTACTTATTTTATTTGAAACCTAAATTTCGCAGGTTAAAACGAAAGTATAGCAATTACAGAAAGGTTCATTAACGAGTAATGTTAGTAAAACTAGCAATAGCTATTGCTTCTCTACACTAACCGCAATAACAACAAAAATTTAATCTCTTCTGGGTTGAAACAAAGGTATAAATGTTTGTTTTAACTTGACATCAAAGATAAGGTAAGAAGACAAAACACAACACACAATATACTGAGGATAAGTAAGTTTTTAAATTTGTTATTACTTCCATAGTCAATGAGCTTATCAACAAACTGTTCACTTAACACTTTTTCATCAGCAAGGTTTCTAAGACTTTTTAAATCCTTACAATTGAAATATGCCCCGTGAGTTTTAAAATAGCTTAGCTTACATGCAGCACTCTCTCCGTATGCCAGTACTACGGCAAATAATGGAGAGTGCCCGCTTTTGTTGCAAGCTTTTATTTTGTTTTTACCAAGCCCATTTTCAAAA
>JAQIXX010004307.1:0-16669 GCA_034700605.1 Willowsia nigromaculata
CTGGACAAGTTCATTGAAGCCATGACAAGCCCTGCACGCATGGGAGCAAAATTTCCTCCATTTTCCCTCGAAATCAGCAGATGCTTCTTCCGAGAGGAGAACTACATGAGCTTTTCCAACTTTTTATCTAAGTGTGCTCCAGGGCTAGTCAAACTAGGATTAATTATTCCATGGGGTGGTGGTTCCCTAGCCTTTCTCTATCCTGATGTTGACATTTCCTTCCCCAATCTCCAGGCGTTATTGGTCTCATTCCCTTACGGGGACTTGGAATGCTGTGTAGAAGAGGAGGGCTACTCAAATGAATCAAATTCTGTAGCCATCCCATTCATTCAAAGAATACTAAGTGGATCCGGAAAATTAAAAAATTTCAAGTTGTTGGACCTTGCCAACAACATTCCTTCACTTGTTCCTAATTGCGTTCGGTTTCTGAAATTTCCTCCAACCATCACTTCACTTTGCATCGCAAGTGTCACATCGAACTTGCATTTAGGGTCTCTACTACTCAGCAGTGATCTGCCAAATCTTCGGAGAATGCACATAAGAATTTACAATGAGCCAGGCGCTGCAAATCTGATTGCCAGCATCCTAAGGAAGTTCAGACTATCCATTGAGGATCTGCACATTCAGTACTTAATAACGCTTCATGAAACTGAAACCCCTCCGGACCTTTTTCAATTCCCTTTGGCAAAGAAGATGAGAAGGTTATATTTCTCCTTTCCGTATGCTGAGTTGTCAGAAGAACACCCTCCAGTGCAACAATTAACGCCAAACCTTAAGGATTTATATTTGATGAAACAATCGATTAGATCAATCCAAAAATGGATACGAAACTCTGAATTTCCCAATGTAACGTTGCTTGGAATGTCCCCGACGGAAGGTATCGGGCAACTTCATACTCTTAACTTGGCCAATCGCTTCACCAACGTAAGGTCTTTATGGTTGGAAGTTAAAAGCCAGCCTCAAACTGGGGACCTTACACCTATCTTCAAGGACATGACCCAGCTGAAGATATTAGATTTGTCATATTTCACCAACCGTGTCAATGAGAATGACAACTGGGACTCGACCCTGACAGGAATTCCTACGCAACATCTCACGGGGAATCAAGATAGCATTGAGGTCTTGTCAAGAAACTTGGACTTGCATGGAAATAGAAACATGTCAATTGCAAACCTTCAAGGTAACTAATTATAATTCTTTAATAATATTATAATATTTTTTTCTTTTGCAAGTCTTAATTTCATATTAATTTTGTAGAGCTGGAGAGCCTTATGCTGCGCACATGCGTTATTGAGATTGGGACTGAAAGATCCCTGATTTCGGATCACGTCTTCCATCTGGCTTTCCTGCACATGAAAAATTTAAAAACACTTGAAATTGAGAGAGGCTTTAAGGTATTTTCTATTAAATTAAAACATTTAATCGTTAATTTAATCATAATGATTGGTTGCCTCTTTATTGACCTGAATCAAAAATGATTTTATACAGGTGTCAGCTGAAATGGCTGGAATCTGGAGGGGGATGGGCGGAATTTTATTCGAGGAAGGAGCAACAGAGCGTAAACTGAAGGCTTATATGAAGACTTTGATTTAATGTTTTATTTGATTTTAAATTTTTGACCATTTTTAACTTATCATTTTATTTATGGATTGCATATGCCAAACCATTTCCAGGCTATTTTTTTGTTAATTTTTTCCGTTTTCTTTGGTTCTTTTGTTATTTCCTAATTGTTTGTGGTTATATGTGTTTCAAATTTTACAATGCTGTTCAGGGAATATATTTATGGAATATTTAACTTAAATATGGATATTTTTATAAAACTATGTATGTTTACGTATGTATGAATTTGTAGTTGTGCTTACTTATTTATAGAAATAATAAAAATGTTTTGAAATTTGTATGTTCATGTTTGTATGTCTGAATTAAGACTTAATTTATTCTTTCAGTCAATCATTGTTGTCGCAGACAAGACAATCCCCGTCAAAAATAGTTTAATTTTTTTAGCAATATGTAGCAAAATATCATATAATAAGTTGCAAATCTACTCGCTTCTCCCAATTTTCAATTTGTAAATTACAAATAATGTTAATGCTATAAATTACGACAATTGATATTCTTTACAGGGCGAGAATTATTATTATCTGGCGATCATTGCTTGCTTATAGTTTTAACATTAACATGACATATCATCATTCGCATATAGTGCGTCAGGTTCTTCTTCAAACTACAAATTTCCAGTTTACATACTATGAAGACTGCGAGGCATCTTACTTCTATCGTCGACCGAATTTCGTGTAATTTCTAAAATTACGCGAAATAAAACGAATTTTTTCGATTGTAATGTCTTCATTACGGAATTTGCTGTTGGAAGCTTTCAGTTAATGAGCTATGCGCTTTGTATTTGGAAGCACGTTTTTGAAGCATAACTGCATGGTGAGGTGACCATTTCAAAAACGTTAATTTGGTAAGCGAGCAATTTTATGAGCGAGTAATGAACAAAAGCAAATACTATGTTACATTTTAGCAACAAATCTTGTGATACTTAATGCCTTAGCCGAAATAAATTGTTCCTGAGTTCAAATATTGCGAAAATTACACTAAAATCAATGAAAATTTTGGAAATGTTTTTTTAAAAATAGGAAAAAATACCATAAATGGTGATTTTCACAGCAAAATATGCCCTTTAGATTTAATTATGCTTTATGATGCTTTTATGCTGTATGAAATTCACCAAACAAATACTTTTCATATTATCTTTCGTTCATTCCAAACATAAGTTGGAACCCAATAGGTACATGCTTCGTTATGCTTTATGATGCTTTAATGCTCATTGGTTTCCTTGATGATAATGTATGTAGATAGATTCTCCCGTGTGCAAAGTCCACAGTGCAGTGCAAACTGGTTTAGTCTATGCTAGGTTTATGAATGAAATGAATTTATTATTGTTACCACGGAGACATTAATATACCGTACAAAATAGTAGGGTATTAAAATATTAAAAATTTCACCGTTCACCTATCACCATTAAATACATACAACCCCCTCTGTTGTGAGTAAAATGTCATTTATTTTTATGAGTTTTTGAGTTAGACATGTTAGGGATGTTAGACATGTTAGGGATGTTAGGGATGTTAGAGAGTTGTTTTGGGCTTCGCTATATCCTGCAAAATACGAAATACGACTGAGCACGAAATATGCATCATCTACAAACAGAAGTATTTACTTATTTCCTGGAACATATGATATCTTTAGGGTGTCATAAAACTGATGAAAATAGGTTTGAGGTAGTCGTTTTATTAGAATATTCATATACATAATATTATGAGCCGGCAAGATCAGACAATAACGATAGACGACAAAATGTAAACGAGGAAAAGTCCATACTCAACTATGTATATATGCCTACACGAAGGAAGATATTATATTATATAAGGAATCAGTAATTATTTTCGTCTCTGTTTATATCATAATAATTTGATATGATCGTTTATGTTGACACGCGCAAGTTTGTATGTACATCCGAGAAGCAATAATTTTTATCGTCCGTGATCAGCTTGATAAAATGCACAAATTATGCATGAAGTTGACAGGGAACGTGCTCATACGTATACATACAGAGAAAGTTGGGGATTTACCACAGCGAAAAAGTTGAAACTATAAACGTTTGTACTTTTTGTATCTGAGCTGGCTCACTTTTCTCTGCTGTTGTTGTTGCTGCAGCCTGGAAGAATTTTCTAAACGTTCTCATTGTTCGTTTTCTCGCTCAGAGTTTTGCTGAATGGTTAGGTTGTCATTAGTTGTTGAGTTCATATGTCCTCTGCTCTATATTTAGAATTTTATAAAATTAGTGTCAAGAGATAGATAATTTAATTCCAGTACTGAGAAAAAGGCAGTTTCAAAGTCATATTGAGTACTTTCTTTCGTTGTACGTGTTCATCGGTGGGGGTTTCTATTTTATAAACCACGAAAACTTTAGTTGTGTTCTGGAATTTACTTAATTCATAATAAGGTAATTAAAATGAATTAATTTATTCGTATTTTGTGGACTTTTAAAGTTCAGTTTAGGTAATGATATATTAGTGTCTTTGAGTTTCCTTGATTTTTTCATTCATATATCCAGTGTTATGACGTCCCCCGAGAAACAACCCAAGAAACGCGATCCATTATCTACGGCGGAGGTCGAGGTACCTGCAGCATCTGGGAAGAGAAGCATGGAGGAGTTATGGAACGATGTTTTTGGCCTACCCGAGGTAAGTCCTATTTTAACGATATTCGCTTAACATATTAAGTAAATGGGAATTATCGTGGATTTAGTTCGCTGCTGCAAATGACATAAAACTAAACTTAAATGATTGCCAGCTACGTGAAAAGATAATTGGTCATGTGATTGAACGTGAAATTAGAAGAGGGCCCTCCAGGGCTGACACTCTCTCGATGAGATCCGTTGCTAAATCATGGCTCGAAGATACGAACAATTTTCTCCTGAAATCAGGAAAGCCGCTTTACCGCATTCATTTGACACACACCAACAGTGTGTCCACGAGTCCTGAGGTTCGGCACAACGGAGGAAAATTACTGGACAAGTTTGTTGGTGTCATGAGAAGCCCTGAGCGCATCGAGACAGATTTTCCTCCATTTTCTCTAGAAATTGACAGATGTTTCTTCCGGGAGGAAAACTACGCGAGCTTTTCGAACTTTCTGGCTAACTGTGCGCCCGGACTAGTCGAACTGACGATGATTATCCCCAGGAACGGTGGCTCTCTGACCTTTCTCTTTCCAGGCGTCAACTTGATCTTCCCCAATCTCCGGAAGTTTGTGCTTACCTTTCCTGATCAATATTTGCGATGTTGTCGAGAAGATGGGGAATACTTAAACGAATCAAACTCAGTAGTCCTTCCATTTCTCCAATCTATATTAAGCGGGAGCGAAAGTCTGGACACATTAAAATTTTTGGATCTTCAATGCAACATTCCATCTCGTGTACCCCATGGCATTCGGTACTTGAGATTACCTCGCAGTATAACTACCCTTCGTACCATAAGTATAGTGAGGAACGTAGAGCTTGACCCACTGTTCAACAGCGATCTACCTAATCTTCAGAATCTCTATTTCAATATCTCCCAGGGACCAGACGCAATCAACATGATCTCCCGCATTCTAGAGAAGTTCAGACACTCTCTTCGAGATATGCACATTCGATATATTACAGCTCTCCCTGAATCCCGAGTCGCTCCAAACCTGTTTCGAATTCCTTTGATGAAGAACATGAAGAGGCTTTATTTTTCCATTCCGTATGCTGTGTTGTTGGAGGAACACCCTCCAGTGCAAGAATTAATGCCAGACCTGAATGCATTATATTTGATGAAGCAATCGATCGGAGCAACTCAAAAATGGATACGATCCTCGCAATTCCCAAATGTCACGTTGCTTGGCTTGTCACCACCGGAGGGTATTGGCGAACTTCATACACTCAATCTTACTAACCACTTCACCAACCTAAGGGCTCTGTTACTGGAATTAACGAGAGTGACTAAAGTTGGACATCTTAATCCAATCTTCCAGAAAATGACTCAGCTGAAGAAGTTGGAGTTGTATTTATTGACCAATCGTGGCAGTCAAAATTCGTGGAATTCCGTTCTTACTGGTATTCCAGGACAACGTCTCCTGGGACTTCAAGAAAGTACCCAACTCTTACCAAAAGACTTGCCTTCTGATGGAAACACGTCTATTGTAAATCTTCAAGGTGACTATAATTCATTTTATATTTCAGTCGCGTGTATTTTATCTTTCTTAGGTCAAGTCTTAATTTGCTATTTATTTCATAGAGCTCGAGAACCTTGTGTTGTGGACCCATCCTGTGGTCGTACGAGGATCTCTCATTTCAAATCTTGTCTTCCAAT
Organism: Willowsia nigromaculata; assembly: GCA_034700605.1. Lineage (NCBI taxonomy): Eukaryota > Metazoa > Arthropoda > Collembola > Entomobryomorpha > Entomobryidae > Willowsia > Willowsia nigromaculata. The sequence continues at coordinate 5,901 of JAQIXX010004307.1, forward strand.
TGGCTTTCCTACACATGCCCAAGCTAAAAACACTCGAGTTTGAAGGCGCATTTAGGGTATTCTTTATCAAATTTTATACGCTTTGATTGTCTCCTTTTTGAATCATTTACCAGTCATAATTGTATTGTGGTGGCTTGGTTTCAGGTCTCAGCGGAAATGGCTAGAGTTTGGGGGGAAGGGGGCGGCACTCTATTGCAGAGAGGAGCATTAGAGCGTAAAACCAACGCCTATCTAAATGCCTTCCCATAGCATTGTCCTTTAGTGGTTTTTGGATTTGGACTATGAACTTTTTTCTGGAACTGTGCTATTTTTCGTTGCTATCATTAAGTCATTGTTTTCAACGACCGAATCCGTATCCTAAAAATGTGTATAATTTTGAATTTCATTTTACTACAAATTGTAACCCCTATCGATTTATACTTGCTTAAATGATTTAAAAATAAATTCCGAGTTTCAATATAAAATTGATTTATTTTGTAGGATAGAACAGCTTCATTTTGCATGCAAAGAATACCAATAACAATAAATAACCAACGTAACGTGTAGCCAAAGACGCTGTAACATAATAATTAAAATTAAAACTTTCATTGAATTATTAATAGCAGGTAGGTTACACTTTCCATATGATTGGTTTCATGGGGGGAATTAATCACTAAGATGGGAGGAGTATGTGTGTGAAGTGTGGAGGAGGAGAGGTGATAAAAAAAGGAGAGTTTTTTGGTTGGGATTTGGATTTGGATGGGGATCATTTGAATTCGTGATTCGTAGGGAAGAGTAATCTGCGCACTAGAAATGAAGAGGAAGGAAGTTGGCTCAAATTTCGTGAGATTGTAGCTTATTTTGGTCATTCACGAATTAAGAGTTTGAATGAATTTGTTAACATTAATTGTGAAGTTAGCTTTTTGGATTGGGAGCAGTTCAAAGGATAGAACACGTTTGGGGCAACTCTGAGCAAGAAAAAAATTTGTTTGTTTGAAAAGTCTGTTTTGCAAAAAGTAAAGTCAAATTAATCAAGAAGTAATTTCAAGTAGTTCGCATTTTCTCTGGTGTTGTGAGCGCTGTTGTTAAGGCCGATGAAGCCGAGAAATTATTGAAATCTTAATCAAAGCAAAAAAGTCAAAGATTAGAAGGATATTTGCTAAATGAGAGATTTGATTGACGTTACCCCGCTAGTTTAGTACCTACTTAGGCTGAGCATATAGTTATCTGACTTTTAGTTTCCCAGTTTTATGCTGCTGAATGAGTACAGGATTCTCATATCGTTTACTACGGAAGATGTACATAGACATTTTAATATCCAATAATTCACAATATTTTATTTAAGGGGCAGATTGGATGTATTTTTAATTGTTCTCTTTTAATTAATTATTTGTAGTACAAAATTGGCCAACTGTATATGATCGCGAAGCACTGTCACCAGCAATCTGAAGCGCCGAAGGGGTAGAGGTTGCGCACAACGTTTCCCACGAGAATCCTGTGCAGGGGAGGCGTCAGTATACTGAGAAACCCAACTCATGCTATTTCGCACCTGATGATGATTAGGTGCAATAATTAAAAGTGTTTCTTTGTTCCATTCCTCACCCGTATTGGTTACAATCTACATTTTTGAGAAAGCTTGGAACTACTACCATACACAAAGTTTGTCAAAGACTGAACACACCATCTCCTTCTTGTCAAAGTTTAGTATTTTCATTAAAAAATACGAGGATAACAATGGGTCCACAGAAAATGTAAGCCTTGTAGTAAATTACCTGTTTGATCATAAATGACGGGACTGACGTATGCTAATTTCAATTCTGACTTGGTTTCCAGTGTTTAGATTTAACCCCAGAGGAATTAGAAGGCCGCCAAGTTGACTTTGTAGACATAGCCTATGACGAACTTGCTCCGAAGCACTACAAAGAAAATGAAGCCCCCAAGTTTTTCAAACCAAAGAAGACCAACCGTGGTCCCCTCATGGACGACTGGAGAGACAATCATGATTCAATCATGTGCTCGTACAATCTAGTCAAAGTTACGTTTGAAGTTTGGGGGCTCCAAACTAAAATGGAGGATCTGGCTCAACGAGTAAGTAGCTCAATCTTTTTTCATCTACTTAGGACTGGTTTAGCTTCTCTCTAAATTATCCCCATAATTAACTTTTTTTCCTCTCTCTGTCCTGAAATTGTGTATTCCATGTGATACGAGATATCCTTCTACTCGGCAACCGTCAAGCTTTCGTCTGGATCGGTGAATGGTAAGGGATAACTCAAGAGGAACTGCGCGAAATCGAGCCTAAAACGCATGAGGAAACTAACGAGAAGGGCTTGTCAGGAGCGGAAGTCACTGAAGCTGCTACCGCCGCTGGCGGCAGTGAGGCGATACTCGAGGAGCAGAAGGAATCGGAGGAGGATGCCGAGAAGAACAAAGAAAGAAGAAGAACCTGACAAAACCTGACAGAACAAAAGCTTGTATTTGGGGCGAAGTGAAAATATCTGGGATCGGTAGAAGGGAGAGTTTCTTGAGGGATGCAAATACTAACTAATTAGTTGATATCTCTCTTCGTTAAAAAATTAAATTAATTTAGTCGTTTGAAAAAGTATGAAGTTGTCTCGTTGTTTATGATATTATAATTTATTAACTTGTAGTAAACATTCTCATTTTTTAATTGCTCCTCCAAATTCGAATGGTTCAAAGTTATACTATGTAGTCTGTACTGACTGGTGATAAAAAACATTTTGTGATTCAGCTTGTTTCATTCTCCTTAAAACACTAATTTCCTTAATGTCTAGTTACTGCACCAGTATGAACATTTAAATATTGTGTTTAATTGCATTTATATTTAGACTCAAAAATGTGTATTTCCTCTGTATGTACTGAAGATGGTTTTATTGTAGTCAAGATAATGTAATCAATTATATCCCAAAATGAACAAATATTTTTTTGTTACGAAAGCTTTTATCCGTGACAAAAAAATATTCAGCTATTGTAGTTATGTATATTAAAACGAGTTGTTTAAAATGTAGAATTAATTATATGAGAAAAAGTACATAAAAATTAATTAATTAGTTTTAGTCTGAAGAAAAAATAATATTTTTCCAGTCTTCAAAATATTGATTCTGGTTATCAGTGTAAGATGTCGAAGGTGACTGCTGCTGTTGCTGTAGGGGTTTTGGTTCTGATAATAACCCGGCATACTTGTCACATGCCTGATTAAAATCATGGGCTAATCTCGAGTAAGATGAAGAGCCTGTAATTGAAGGGGAGTCATAGGAGGAAACAGGAGTTTCGTACATTGGCATGACGCTTGGAGCGTATCCGGATTGCTCATCAGAGAAGAAATTAAATAACATTTACCCCGGGGCAAATTTGGAAGGGAATTATTAGCCTTCGTTGTTTCATGTCGTACGCGTTCTTAGTGAGTTCTCCTCCCAGACCACTGATTGCTATCACGATCGCAGCGATGATCCTAATTAAAATGACGATTCCAATGATGACAAATCGGACTGCGATAAAGAATCCATGGAGATTGGCTATGAGGAGTGGATCAATCCATGTGAAACAAGTAGAGAGTGGATTGGGGATACTTGAGACATCAAGTGATAGCTTTGTATTACCGGCTTGCATGTGGAAATAGTTCCATTTTTGCTTCAGGCTTCATGAACAAAGAGCCAAGACCACTTGTCCCATTGCCAGATAGGTTCCCAATAATCGAAATGAGTACAGCTGGAATCGTAGTTATCAGGTTTTTCATTGGAGGGATAATGGAACTTGTATCGCATAATATTACGATCTCTGCATTCTTTTGTTCTGGAGGATTCTCCCGGTTGGAGTTCAAAATATCTCTCGGGGGAACAGCAACCGAAAAGTGTGTAAGCAACCCGAGTAGAAGTATTGACAGCAGGAACACTTTTTGTTTATTTTCTTTGAACATTTTATCGGCTTTATATGAATGAGCTTTAAATATTTTGCACAGGTTTAATTTTTCGATGTGGACCGCTTGGCACTGAAGTGGCAACTCTCCGCCATTGACCGTGAGGAATGTTATGAGGACAATAAAGTGATAGCAAAAGGAAATGCTTCATCGTCATTTTTGTAAAAATAATATTCTGGGTCAGTTTGTCACAGTAGCTTTTGAAAATTAAGTATTTTGTTTGGGTGATCCAAGGATGAGTCTATGACTGACTGACAATGAGGGATACTCTCAAGCTTTTCTAGTCGTGCGAACGGAATTTCTTAACGGTTTGGTATGTCAAGAAGAAAATGCACCTCTTCATTCAAAGTGCTCAAGTTCATCATTCTTAGCTTTGGAAGTGGTGATTCCATCTTCTGGTTATGAATATGCATGCAATTCTCATACGAACTGTCAACCTAAAGTTCACACTTTCTCTTTATTCGGCATTCTTTGTGCAATTTGTGTGCATTTCATATGTCTCTACTAAAACGTAGAAAGATTTTCGTGAAAACGAATGACGCTCAAAAAAGCTAAAAATTTCTACCGGATTTCTTAAGAGAGTTCTATCTATAGACCTTTAATTTGTAGATCCTTTCCAAAGAAGTTTTTATGTTCGGCGAAAGTATTTTTGCAATGCAGATTTAATGCTTGTCAGTTTTAATTTCAAATTTTGAAAAGTCACTAAATATTTCGTTCAGCTGAGCAGCATATGAATTGGGACTACTATTTTCGTAAAGTATCAAACCAAAAAGGCATAATTGTAGAAGCAGCAGAAATATTTTGCATAATTGGACATTATCATATTATGTAGAAATGAGATTTTAAACACGTTAGTTAAGCAAAGGATTATACCAGAAGATAAGTATTCAGTAAGAATTCATGCACAAAATTTGAACAAGTGTACTTGATTGAAAATGTATAAGGCTTAATATCATATTTTCGAAATATACATGAAATGTATTATGGAATGGATAACAGGACAAGATAGATTACATTTAACATTGCATGATGCACAGTACAAACACACAACAGAGGAATGCATACTACAAATTAATCAATACTTTGAGATTTAAATATGATCATTCAAAAATAATAGGGAATTGGAATAGTTAAGATACTGATTAGTAATGAGAATTGAGATTGAAAGCTATGCATCCAATGAAGCCTGCAGCAGTCATCCAAGTTTTCTTTTTTATTACGGGCATCCTCTGAATGTAGGTGTGTTACCATGACCGATTTCCTATGAAGTTATAAGTTGATTGATATCAACTACTACATAATTTGTAATTACATTCCATCAGTTCACCACTTCATCATCAGCAAGCAATTGAAGAATATAATGGTCAGTTTATCCGAATCAGTACTGAAACATCCTCAAAGAGCGAAAGTTTTATAAATATCATTGTAGCCTTAACAACTAACTTTAATTTAATTTTTCTCTCAATTTTCATAACATTTCAATGCGGGCAATAACAAAGAATTTGGTTTACAATCATCGCATCTATTTTTAAACTTTATTTTTGACAAATTTGCTACTACCAGGCTTTTCTGTGAAGTTAGCAGCGGTCACTTTGCGTATTATCTACTGCAAAAAATCGTGGTCATAGCTATGCAGTCCTCTTGTATAGGAAACATTTTACTGTTAAGCCCAATATATTTCCCTGTAATTAAGTCTGTTACGTGACTCTTAGCCATTTTTATTTTTAGCTGGGCTCCTAATGAAAACATAAAAGTGCAAATTTATTCTGTTATGCATTATCAATACCTAAAATATCTGGTGGCAAATATGTTTATGCTACAATAAAGAGTTTAGCATTTCAGACATAAGCCCGTGTTCAAAAAACGTGTAAACATCACCGTTGTTACGTCTCACGACGATACTGACAAATTGAATAATGTGGTAGATATTTATTAAAAGTTCCAGTGCCCGTGTCACGTTGTAGACACAGCTCTGGCCAAATGAATATTTTATATAACATATTAATTGGTAGATAGCATATAAAAATTAACCGCTATGTATTTTTCCAATGACAAATTCCACCAAATTCGATCAGTTGAATGTCAATGTTAGGAATTTGTGTTGTCTCTGTCAGTCTATCTATGAGCGAGAGAGTAGACAGGTAAATTGACATATTGAATTGGAGGTCATGTTATAACTCATTAATATTCATGCAAATCTCAAAAATTATTTCGTCTACCCAACCCAAACAAAACAAATCTGTCAGTGTCACGAATGTCAGTTTGCCCCAATTTACTTCGGTGAATTTCTCTCCGGATTTTTAAGACGCATTATTACAAAAAGTCATGCTATATTTTCAATATGAATATTTAAACCCGAAACTACGCAGTTTTCCTCTATTCTTCTAGTACTCCGGTGAAATACTCAAACCCAACTAATCTTACTCAAATTTCTTTGGTGCTCAAATTGCTTAGAGGGTAGACACCGTCAAAAATATGGATCCCGAAACCACAATCCTGTTGTTTCGTAGTCTTTCATGAAATCATGAATAATTCAAAAGGTGGAGGATTTAAAGCTGAAATTTACCAGAAGGTTATATGACATGACATAACAGCTTCTATTTTTCTGCAACAGACAACTATTTAGCATCTCCCAACTGTATGGCATTAATTACTGTATTTTAAGTTTCAGCAGTCAGCTTCAACCATGAATAGACTAATGATTTATTTATAGAGATCAATCACAAACCAACCAATGAATTTCTTCCAGCTCATCTATCTCCACACGTGTATGCCTATATTCTCCATCTTCATCTGCATATTACCGAATTATTTATCTGAGTTATTTTTAAATCTGCTGAGATTACTTCACAATCATGATGAATACTTCTGCCTTTTTCCGCCCTTTTTGGACTTTGGCATATATTTTTGCACACTGGCTTCACTCACAGACTTTAACGTTAAGTAAGGTACTAAAAGGTAGAAATACTTGGATTGGAATTCAGAGGGCAACTGCTTAACTGAAACACTGAAAATGCTCATGTATCAATTTCATTGTTTGCGCAAACTCTTAATAGGGTATATATTTTAGCATTAAAACTTATACCCATCAACGTCAAATCACCATCTTACATAAAAGTGTTCAAGGTAAGCCGGTGTCTAAAAATAGACTCATCTCCAATAAAATTAACACAGACTGCATACCCACATCATAAATTCCAATTTATTTTCGTACATTTGCTGAATCATAAACTGTGCAAAAATAGCATCTGTCTGCATGGACAGAATGACCCCTGTCGAGATATTTTTAAAATTCCTGCATGGATATATCCAGACAAAAAGCCAAGTCATTCATTGAGACATGAAATAAAACTAAATATAAGTTTTTATGCGATGATAAGAAGAGAAGAGGAACTTTGTACACTCGTCTTTCATTCCTTTCCCTATAATTATTGTGATCAATCTCTTAAAAATTATTCAGGACAATAGAACTCCTTATTTTTAATACTTGTTTTTATACCAAGAGCCAGTAGTCAGTTCACTGGCATTTTATCTTTTTTTACTGGTCGACTTTTTGTAACATAATCGCTGCTACATGTCAGCAGCGGAAAGTATGATAGCATTAAAAAATGATAGTCCAGGTCCACGCGAGATCAGGATAAAACCAGTTTTTCAGAAGAATGTAGGAGGAATGCACAGTTGTAAAAATGGCATTCCTTCCACTTCAGCGTTTTTCTGTAACTATTTGCATGTCACGAAGAATTCCTCCAGGCGGTGTCCATCAATTTTTTTTCGCTGGTTTGGTTTCTCCTCTTGAATGTGCAGTCGAGAAATGTAAAGTAAAAAATGACATGAGGTCTGTCTCATTCCATCAGCAGCCAAAAGTGCCAAAGCTGAAGAGTTCCATCCAGGTACATATTGATTTCTATGCGAGCACATAGTCAAGTTCTTATGCAATTTAGCAAATAGCTTATATTCAATCTATTTAATGAGAGTGGTGAGGAGAAGGAAAATGGATTAGAGAGCAAATAAATTTTAAATATTTACACTATATTTTTAAAATTTTCGTTGGACTCGACACTTCTGTGTAAACTCAATCGAATTCCTAAAATATTTATCGATTTAGCATGAAGATGTGCAAACTTTTTGCGCACACAATAATAATATCGCATTCCTCTCTGCTCTCCACAACATGATCTTCTTTAAACTTGTTTCCTGGTAAACAAGCAATTTTGAATTTGACAAAAGTATTTTCAATTCCAATTTTCACCTTTCCCCCCATTTTCCTTCGAGATCAAAGTAAAAAGCGTTGAGAAGCTGTTCATGTCTTCTCACACATTTTAATTTCACACACTTAGGTGCACATCCACTATTTATTGGACAACTTTTTAAATGATAACAATCGCTAACAAGTGTCTCTTTAAGTTCATGTTTGAGAATGTTTTATTTATTTTGCTGGCCATGAGCAAACAAAATGTTAAGCAAATACATCATCTATTTTTACATGCAGAGGCTCACACAAATAAACTTCCACTTCCTCACAAGAAGTAGCAATAATCGCTTCGTACACATGGAATGAGAAAAACTTTTGTAAATTAAAATTACTTCTGGATTCTTGTACAAATACGTAGACAATATATAAACCCATTATAAAATACATGATGACGGCTTATAAACATACTCATGACATAAAAGTTTACATGAACAATTTCTTAGATTGCTATTGGCACATCGTCGCATGAATGAGTAGAGTTGCCACAGAGAGTTGCGTGGTAAGAGGCAATATCAGTGTAAGAATTTTTTAATATAAAATGTAAACAAGAGCTTTTCAGCTACAAAAATGCTTCTTGTGTGGACATTTACTTCCTGTTGTTGTAATCGCTGTCGTCATCTCGTTCCGTGGGGTTTGGATCAAAACATTACACGAAAAAAATATATAACATTTTGTATGCCCACTTGTTACCTTAGTTTTCCTCACGAATGTATGAAGTGAGTTGTCAAGAATCAAGTCAACAATCTCATAAAACCTAATAAGAATTGAGAATTGTGGACAGGTGTGCATGCAATCCTGCTGGGATGCTAATACGAAAGCATATTTATATTAGGCGTTAAAAGTTAATATAACGGCATATTTGGTAAAGGTCTCCGACTCCTTTTTGCACACCAACTTTTGGAGACAAAATATTTCTTCCTTATATGAGCTTATAAAGCTTTATAAACTTTTGCTTGCATCATTCATTCTTCGTATTAGTTTAAATTGAAGAAGCAGAGTTTCGCACAAGTTTCGCAGAATAAAAGTTGTTCTTGCTGGCGACAATGACAATACTACTCAGAAGGTGGCAATTAGTAGAAGGAAGTTGGGCAAACAAGACCTTCATCTTCATTAAGAATCGAGATGATTGCATGTGTGTGCAGTGCTGCACAATGGGCTAATTTTAATTAAAATCTTAAACTTAAAAAATAAATACTCAAAGGTCCATTTCATCATCATCTTACTTTTGTCCATGTATGTAGATAACTCAATGTGTGAAGATTGGGGGAAAATGGGAGGACCTTTGACACGGTAAATGTTGTTGACGCCAATTTTACCTAGATTTTATGTACATGAGTCACTTTTATGATAATGCGTAGTTTTATTGACGCCTGGCCTGGCTTTCGCACTGGACACCTACTAATTGTTGTGGCGACAAGGATGTTGCGAGGTTTAATGGGTTCATTGATCACCTTGCCCCAATTATTAGTGTTGATATAAATATTGACGATTAGTGTCCATTTTTCTCCACATTCTGCATCCCATCTTTAGTTCCCTGTAAAAATTGAAGGATGAGCAGAGTTGATGTGGAGTTGGGGTGCTTTGGAGGTAATGGGCTTTAGCTTAACAGCGTGATTTACGACTCTGTTTACAGATTTCATATAGTTTTAATCTCATGCCATGGTTCCATTAAGATGTATGGTGTCTGGTAATTCAGCCAGCATAAAAAATATAACATAAAAACTGAAACATTCATTCAATAAGTAATTACCAGCTATCACTTCATTGAACTGAATGTTTTAATCGAGCTTGAAATGGAATATTTCCAATTTAGTTGCGTTTCCATGCACCACCAGTAGCCAAATAAGGTACTTACAAAATATGCACAATTTTACGGATCTATTTGGCAGTTGAAGCAATGCAATGTTTTTTTACGTGAATAGTCAAAGTTTCGAAACTCCAAGTATACATACTTATCACAGCCTTTCATTGATGGTTGGAGTTGGAAGGGTATATGACCGAAAATTTTTGCTCATCAAGCTTAGTTTCTCACACTTTCTGCGTCTATTTTATGTTTCCATGGCAATGTCAAATCTATATTTTTATCACGGAATGAACCAGTCGATTAGTTAAGTTATCTCTTCTTTAGTATTCAACTTTTGACCTCAGCGTATAAATACGTAAGAGTACAGGATCCACTTTAATGCTTAATTAATACTAAGCTTTTAATTGAAATTATGTATTTGCCTCTGACATTCCGATAAAAATGTATGAAATACAACTAATCTATATATATATGTTTGATGTTTGAATTATGTAATAAGTCCTTTGGGTCCCTTTTTACCATATAAAGCTTCGATTTCAAAAAAATTAAATTTGTAAATCTTAATCAGAAGAAAGTCGTGAGGATTTGAATGATAAGCAAAAGCACAGGAAACCAACTTTTCACATTTAATTTTCGATTTGAAAGTCTGAATTACGCTTCCTACGTACTTTGGCTTTCGCTCTGCATTTGCATGTTCAACATGCAGAAGATGCATACTTCATACTGCATGGACTAATGCAGTCAAACAGACGATCAGCTTGATCACTCTGCAATGTATTTCGTATTGTGTCTGTGCCATT
>JAQIXX010004308.1:0-16668 GCA_034700605.1 Willowsia nigromaculata
GGTTTTCGACTATGCTCTATTCAATGGAAAAGGAATTTTAAAAATCGGTCATTGGCTTATCCGGGTCATCCCATTGTCAGTTTTTGCTTCACCATAAGATAGTAAGCTCACAAGAAAGTATAATAATAACCATAATGTAATGATCGTAACACGGCACATATTTTTATATTATGGCTGGTTTTCTTTCGCATATTTCATTCAAGCATAGGTGTATGTATTTTAACGCAAAAAGGGGAACGCAACTGCAGTGCAAACAAATTTACGAGTGCGAAAGTCATCTTCATAATATTTATCTGCAGCACATTTGTACACCAAATTTAACAGCATCATAAATATTAGCTCACTGCACATTTTCCATGATTTAAAAAAGTATATTAGTACACGACATACACAATATAAATTTATTTCCCCCTCTACTTCGTTTCTCTTCATTTTTTAGGTGGTTAATATTTCGCTGCTGCGATTCTCACGCAAGTACACGTGATCATTCAAGAGTTGTTTGTTGTGTAATAAATACATATTAAGTACATATAAATACTTGGAGCATCTTCCAAAAAAATCCGGTCTCGGCTCGTTATCTCATTCTATCATCATCATTCTCCTACAAACTTGATGATTCAGAGTAAAGAAATGCCAGAGTTTTTCTTGAAGTGATTCTGAACTTGTGAGGACGATCATGCTGCGTTTTATGTGGCTTCCGTTTTTATAGTGTGCTGTGCACTTGTCTCATCATCATTTTACGCAAGGAGTAAACTTCACGACATCACGACAACATGCGTTTGGTATGTACACAACAGATCAGATTGAACGTGTGAGTTATTTAGAGAAAGTGATGCATATATTTTATTAATGCCTACATGATAAATGCATACAAAAAGACATCTATTTAGAAAAAAACCAAGTTCAACTCATTCATATTGAAAAAAATGAGCAATCGTTGCGCATCTTTACTAAATATCAAGATTTTCCAGTCCCACGGTATAAAGTTCTCTCTACCCAGAGCATTTAAAAATATTATTGGGGTAACCATATATCTGTGTACGTGCCAGCTCATAACTGTCGTGAATATCATTTAATGCATTTCCTCAACATTTCTTTTATACCCTCACGTCTCAAAACATTCTTGTCATTTCCCTCTAATTTTCATCTTACTTTATTTTAACAGATTCTCAGTGGAACACACATTTCCACCAGAATTACTCAAGAAGCACGACTGCACTTGCACAATATTACGCTGAGCTCATATAATATCTGCTTTTTACTTGTTTTGCTACTGTTTTAACTCCAGAGCAGAACAGTTGTTTGCTGTGTACAAATTCATAATAAAAAGAGTTAAAGCTTTTTTGTTGCAATTTTTTACGTTGGATAAACTCTGCATCAATCAAAAAAGCAACATGAGACTCCTCTGAAAAGAGTTGAAATTTGAAACAAAATACACACACATTCTTAAACGATTTATCAGATGTGAGAAAATGGATACATTTCAGGAATGCAAAGCTTTTCGCTTCTTGTACACACACATTTTTTACTGGTTTTCATAAAAACATGTTTCTACTTAGGATATATAATGGCTCACCATATGTGATTGCGCTTAATATTACTTTCCAATTATACAAAAATGCTTTTACACACATTTATTTTTTCTCTCCAGCTCCTCACATAAAACAAGTAGAATAGCAAAAAATGCCATGAATCACCAAAAAATCTTGTGTTTTCATCTTAAAAGTTTTGAAATCGTAAAATTGCATGGGTACATGCTCATATATTCCTACATAAACATTAGAGGAAACAGATTGGAGATATTTTACGGATATACAGAGAGTCACATATTCAAAGATGAAAATGTGCTGCACAGATCAACACGCACGCACATATTCACACACGATACCGACTCTATTTTGATAAATTCTAGAGATTCCGCATGAATGAGCGGTTGGAAGCATATAGGCAGGAGAGCTCAAGTAAAAAGCGGAAATGCATCGTCATCATCATTCTCAAGACAGAAATCACGCACAAAGCTCACGCACATTTTCTTTTTTCTTAATTTTTTTTTTGTATCAAGTACACACGGGACGAACTTTTTTTTTATCAAGTGGATATTCACAGAGAGAAAAAGTTAAATTGTGGTGGCAAAATATCTGTAGAATAAAAAGGAAACACCAAAAAAGAAATGGAAACGCTTGACACTGACATAAAAGTCGAAACGATCCTTTTTATAAAGCTTCCATCTGTTTATTCATCTCACCATCTCTAAAGAAAGCTCTTGTGTGATCCAAGAAAAATATCTTGCCTTTTTTCTCTTTCCGTTTGAAAAGAGGAGAAGAAAGAAAACAGTGGATTTTTAAGTAGAGAAAAAGAAGAATAAAGAAATGAGGAGAAGTGTGAGTACTATGCGAGTATACAGAGTGTACTACTATCACCCAAGATCATCAACATCAACAGTGATGGTAGCATCATCATCACAGCAATGATCTTCATTCTCATGAAAACTTTCCTTTCTTTGAATCAAGCTTATTTAGAGTTTTTTAGAATATGCCATCACCTTAAAGCAAGTGTGTTTTCTGCAATTCTACCCGATGCTGACTTAAGTCTCATGTTTTGTTACTCAAGTAAGTAGATTAGATGTATGTACCAAGTAAGGGTAAGCAGCTCCTTGCATTTGCATAATTCATGCATGCGGATTTCTGGAATTCCGGAAGCTCTTGTGGGCTGTTTGCCAAAATAACCTCCTGTCATTTCCTTGCATACATATGACCGCGTATAGCAGCAGTATATAGGCAAAAAATGTAAGGTAAGCTGTAGTGGTAATATCATATAATAAAAATAAGGCACAATCACAGACAAAATTTAGTTAACTTTTTATAATAAGTAAAAGCGTGCTTGTTTTTCTCTGCATTTTTTGTACTCCTTCAGACATCGTCTCGTCTGAACATTTTCCTTGAACTTTAACTTTGTTGGTGGGAACTAGGCATGCTTTAATAGTGAAAGTTTCGGCAATGTTTCCTTTATGTGGTCATTTCCATGACCTGTGCATAATCCAGTGTCGTCATATTGCAGGCAATGCTCTAAGCTCTCATGTCCACGTTTCCTTTTTCCGTTGTTACGTTAAAATCATGCTTTGTCCGATGCATTTTAAAGTGGTTGTGCCCTATACCTGATGCGGGTTTATTGCTCAATTAGCAGATTATGCAAACCACTCGGTATACCTAAAAAAAATTCGGCTAGAGTGATTCAGAAAATCTTTCCATTTGGCTTGAGCGACTTCCTTATGAAAATGCTGGACTATTAAATGAAATTACTATCGCTAAATTAATGGAACATTATCATAGGATTGTTCCTAAAACTCTCTATAAAATTAGTAGCCTACGATAATTAACACGTCTCATTCATGCAAAAAAATGAATAGTATATTGGCATAACTTTTTCCTGTTAACATTCAATAATTTGTAACGACAAAACCGTAACATAACCGCTTGAACAAAAACAGTCATTAACTTATAATTTCATAAAATGTCAATATTTTAGCGTTTTTAGAAAATGTTGACATCTACATATTACAGTACAGACAGATACAAAATTGCATGTGTAGTCAAACTAAATGAATACGAATACGCAACGTAGCGTACTATCTCTAATCTCTACTAGCTGATTCTCAACATTCTCAATCTCATCAACTATTCCCTTGTTCTTTGATTCAATTCAGCAATATTTACTCGTTGGACATGATCATGAACACGTGGTTTTTGTTTTGTCTTATGTCTCATTCATGTTCAGCAATTTGCTTGTATTTTTTCTTTCTAGCTTGAAAGTGTCATTTCAAAACATTGCTAAAGCTTGGAGTTGACATCACTAAAGTCACAGGTGACATCGTTAAACACAGAACAGCCATTGGAAATTGGAACTCAAAAGGGAAATTTTCGAAAGGCGAAAAAAGTGACGGAAACGAATAATAAGTGTGAAAAGGAGCGGTAAGTTTTTTCTTTATAATTTATAAAAATTCTGTAACGATGTTAGGTTTAAAATTGGGAACTTGTGACGAAATTAGAAAGACGAAGCACAGTCGGTGATTTACCTGTCACTGTGCTCTGTGTGTCTGTCTGTATCTTTTTGTGTTAATGCGTGATTATCATTATTTTATATTATTTGCAGAACTCTTCCTTGTACGGTTATCGAAGATGAATAGTAAAATGAAAGGGAAAGAGAATGAAAAACCAGAGGAATCGTTCTTCGAACTCCTCAAGAAAGAGGTTAAGAAAAAAGGGAAACGTAGGATCTACACTACACTTTCAGCCAGTGAAGTATTTCAAAGTAACCTATTCCAAGAGTCACCATTGACTGGCTCTGCGGGTCCTTCAAAAGCCAGCGAAGATGTGGGACAAAGACTTGAGGCAATGCTTAAGTTACTTAGAGCCAAGAATAGTAGTACTGCTATTTTGGGTGAAGGAGAAGTCGTAATTGATAATGTCAATCTACAGCCAAACAAATCAGCACAAGAGTTGATGGAGGATGGATCGGAGGAGCAACTGGAACTGGAGTGTTCCCAAGGTCAAGAAACTCAGGCGGCACCAAACATGGAAGGAGTTACAGGTTCCCTAGAAGCTATGAGCCTCCTCCAACCAATCAAAATCGAAATTGACAACGTTATAGATCAGAGTGAAGAACCGGAAGTTGAAGAAAATGTGCTTCCAGCTGAGTTCAGAGAAGAGAATGAAGTGGTGATACCAAAGGATGAGATGGAAGAAGAAGGACAGGCTGCATCTGGTGGGGTACAGATGGAAATTGAAATTGGACCGGTTAAACTCGAAAGTCCAACGAGTGATGGGGAACCACATTGGGATGAAATTTTGATCATCGATGAAGAGTTGGAAAAGGCAGAACCTGATTTCGTTAGATTATCCAATGCTATGATCAAAACTTATGAATATCACAGAAAACCTGTATATGACTCTGGCAACGTTTCTGTTGCAAAACTGCAACCATTTCCTGCTTTGAAGCATTATGCTATGGTAGGGTTACATACCTAATACTGTTTATTTAGATAATCTAGTTTCGCAATTGAGAGTTAACTTTGCCATTTTTTCTAATTAACTCGTGTAATTCGTTTACAGATCAAGCAAGAGTATTGTTTAATCAAGAATGATTTGAAGAAAATGGAGCAGCTCGAAGAAAGATTGAACAAGATTTTCATCGCTGCTTTGGAACATGCAAAAAATTCTGCCTCAAACTCGCCAAAGAAGGAAGAGTATCAATGGTGGACAAGTGCTATAAAGTTGTGGAAGAAAAAGAAGCAAGGAAGCTCCGATTATCAAAGTATGTTTTATTCCCAAAGTCCCAAAAATGTTTCGTTCTGCCTTCTTCGTAACTAACTAGTCGTAAATTGAATATTTTTTATTTCTTGCTTATAAGAACTTATTGGAATTGTCGCCGTGTGTATCGAGTTGGTGGGTCATGAAGGATTAAATCTTCTGTGCAAAATAAAGGTGAGTGTTGCAAATAACCTTAAAATACTGATGAATTATATAGCACCTAATTGAACTATAGTTTATGTGCCCAAAGTCACTTTAATGATTTGCTATTTGTATAGAATACATTGCCTAAAAAGGAAATAAAACTGATGGCCAACCCTACCATTTTTGTTCCGGAAGCTGACATTTTGAAAGATGGGGTAAAAATTTGGATTTATGCGGATAAAACCAAATTCCTAGGAGTTTTAAACATCTACGAGGCTGTTTTAAGTGTGTATGCTAGTTACTATGTACTCAACTATGAATATCCTCCTGCACTGCAGCCGCTATTTGAATACTTTGATATGCTGAGCGGAAACCCCCAAGACACGTAAGTCATGAAGTCAGAATTAAAGATTGGGATCGATAATTAATTAATTAAGTGTGTATACAAACGTGTAAGATGACCATACATATTAATTTGCAGCTATCGGAAAACCAGTGAGTGCGTTTGGCCACCAGTCAAGATCGCATGTTGGGGCCACCAATTCATCAAAAAATAAGGATTAAGATTAACAGTTACATTATTTTTCAAACATGATGTGAATTGTTAGATATAAGGAAATGTAACTTACTTATTTGAGATAATTTGGATATTTTCAAAAGGGGTATGCAGGGATTTGAGTGAAGTTCATGTAGTCAAGATAGTGTAGTTTTAGTATTTGTAATTTAACCATCCAAACTATGTAATCTGTAGTTGTCATAAATTTTAGTGGATAGACTAGAATTCTATCCAGATACCGGTGTTTCTCACTAAATAGTTATAAATAGAAATCATTGTTCATTGTTTTTCTGTTTACATTGTTTTGGTTTAAATGATAATTTGATAATTAATTGTTTTAATGTATTCTGCTGTGAAAGATGTTGAGAGTTGTGACTTCTTTATCTGTATTCAATATGCTACGTTATGTATGTGTGTTTCAACAAATTACATATATACATGAATATGTATGTTATACGAAATAATTACCACCTACTAGTAAACTTTGTAATATTAGAAATATACTTCAAGCTTGGAAGTACTTCCCAATCAGTTGAGTCTCTAGTCTTTAACGTTTCATTTCTTTGAATTTCTTTGCTTGTTTTACTCCATAGCTGAACAATAATGCTTAGAAATAGAATAATTACCACAAATATTTCCATTCCAAGTATCATATAAAAAAGCAGGAGGTGGAGTGAAGAGGATCCAGCTGCTCAGATTTTAAGCAGAGTAACCACTTAATTCCTAATGAACGCATCGCATACCAAAATAGAGTACCTCGTTTTTAATAAACCTCAATTCGCATTAGCTGGTTTTGATAGGTTCTTTTGTGTAGGTGGATGATAATAGTGTCTAATAATAGACAAAATCGACTGAATGAAGCCAGATTGATAATACAATCCATACACCCAGGCCAGAAGTATGATATATTGATAAGATGAACAGTTGTTCACGGATGCTTCTTCCCTTTCAAAGTTTAAAAGAGTAGTAATCAATTTTGCTAAAAAATTTCATCACGTCATATTGTATCTCAGGTGAGATAGTATACAAAAAGAAATAATGGAAAACCAAAGAAGGATTTATCTTTTCCAAGTTTTTAAATAAAGAGAACATTCCCGTTTCTTCATTTCACTCTCCTTGAATGAAAACGGTTAAGTTTTGTTGCAGCATAACATGTTAACAGATAAGCTTTTTTATTCTCCAGTATAGTGGTAGGGGGATTTATTATTTTCCAAGAGATAAATGCACTCAGATATAAACTGCTGTCATGACCAGGATGATGAAAACGTTGCATGAGATGAGATTTTATCAATTTTGTTTCCAGATTGCTGTGTAGATTTCCCTTTACTGTATATAGTAATCTTCAAAGAGAAAAAAAACTTAATCCATTCCGAAAATGCATCCAGGAAGTTACCATCAGCTTAAAATGAAAATTTCGGAACTGATACCTCATGAGATAGTAAAAGATTCAATATTGTGTGCGCATACATTTATAAGAAAGCAGTGCATACAGTCACTTATGCTCATGCACGAAAACCCTCCGCTAATCTTAACTAAACCACTTTTGTGCAGCGTGTATACACTGCTCTGTAGTGCAATTTACGTAATAACATTTTCTCAGCCATTCACATGATCATCTTATGCACAACTTTTTTATGTTCTTCATCCTGTTTCCTTTTTATCCACTTCCAAACTACTGTAAACACTCATGCACACTCACACGTGTCTTCAACCACTGCCTGTTCTGTTTGGTAAGCAAAACTTTGCTTCTTTACAAATTCCTAATATTATCAGGGAAAAACACTGGCATTTAAAAAGGAAAAAAACATACAAGTGTAAGCAAAGTGAAAGCAAGCGGCAGAGATTGCCTCTTTTTATTCTTCCTTCCCCGTCTGCATATGAAGTTCATCATCAAGCTACTTTCCCCTTCTTCTTTTCAATTCCAAGTTTCATCTGCCTGGCTTGACTATATTAGCGGCTACAACGACTGACAGCCGACATAATATACCTACACAACATCTCATAATTTCACTCTGAGAAAGTTAAGTGGGTGGAGTGTGGAGAAAGGACTCTGTAGAAGGGGAAAACAAATACGAAAAAATATAATGCAAATACTCACAACTATGAAAATCGTTTACTCTACTTGCTTTCGTTTCCCTTCTTATAGGTCCTGAAGGTGCTTAAAACAGAACAAACAGAAAAACAAAATGCTCTCGTGTTCTTTTCCTTTCTCCATCTTCTCCTAGTAAACCATGACGAGTGTAAAACACAAAAAAAGAAACAATGTATAGTAGCAAAACTTTTTTTTCAGTTTTATGTCTACATATTCAGCATGAGCATGAAGAAACAATCCTTTGTAATGGAAAGTAAAAATATGCAATGAGAGAGGCAATGTACTTGTTTGTTGCATGTGTGCATCTTCCTCATCATCATCATCATCATTCCCTTTCTCCATATTTGACGGATTGGATGGATGGATAGATACACACACAAATAATGTTCGTATTTATATTCATGTAAGGGAAGATAAAAGAAATAAACAAGATGGAAAAGGAGAAGAGAGCAACAGAAAAAACACAAGAGTTACCCATGCTTTTTAAGTGATGCTACACAATGTACAATTTTCACTGTCTGTATTTTCTCTTTTCTTGTTGCTTTCTCAATTCCCCACTTTTTTTCCTTTTTCTTCTGCCGAGTGAGCATACCAAACAGCCTTCAAGGTTTGTTTTGTTTGCTTTCTCTCTCGTTTCATTCTTATTGGTTGTGTATGAATAGTGGAGTCTTCTTTTCCCTTTGCTACATTTCCATATGCAGTTCTATAATAGAAAATGCTTTATTCAGATTCTTTTCAGATGGAAGACGGAGGAAAACCACATGAAGTGAAAGTAAAAAATAAAGTTTTTGTATCATTTGGGCGGGTGTTTGTCCTGCTCTTATGTTTCTTTCATTTTACTACAGAGAATATCTAGCAAATAGACATATCAAATTACAGATCGAGACCTAAAGGAATACCCCTTCTAGTGTGTAGGAGGATACCAAAAGGAAAAAAGAGGGCTCTTGGCGCTTCTGTACACACAAACAAATACTAAATTCCATTATAGCAGAACCGCAAAAAATTGAAGAAACTAAATAGCTCCAGCGGCATCAGCAAGAAAAGTATCAACAAGAGAACAAACCATAAAAACAGAACAAAAGCAGAAAACTATTATAAACCAAGTATATCCAAAACACTCCACGGATTTTATTATTTCACTTGGGAGAAAAATGAAACCGGATGATGGCTGCCTTGTTACTCTGCTCTGCTATTTTCAGCTTATATAGTTTTTCGGGTATGGTTTGTACTTTGCAGTATGTAATATATAGTATGTGGTGGGTTAACTCAACTCATGTAATATTAATCGTCTAAACCACAAAAGCGTGGCAGGGAAAATTACCGCGAAATGAACGAAACCATATGCATGGATTACAAATGCAGAAAACAGTGAAAATGCAAAACTGGAAAAACTTGCATATATTTTTTCAAGCGAATTCAAGAAAGATTATACTATATCGCTCCGTGTTCAAAATTGCGGTAGCTTATCTTGAACATTTGTTTTGTGGGTAGATGTTATTTAGCATGATTTTGGCTCAAGTTTTGTAGGCATACTAAAAACACAATAATGACTTCATTTCGCGAAAATATATAGGTATGCACTCAAATGCCCACACATCAGTTTTGTATCTGTGTGCTTTATCGAGTGAACATTATAAATGCTGGTGGTGGCTCGTGGTTTTCTGTTGTGTTGCGAAAGAGAAAGCTCTAGTCTGGATTGAATAACTCGAAAATAAAATAGAGATAATAAGCTTGTTTTCCAGAGCTCTAGCCCACTGCCCAATAATGCCACAGTAGTGTACTCTTAAATAAACTAGAGTGTTGTTTCTATTATTTTGTAGGTTAGCTTTGCTTTTCCTTTTGATTCTCTACTAAAGTGGTATCTATAAACCTAACTGGCATCATGCATTGTTTTCTGCTGTGTATTTGTGGCATGATATAAAGTTGCAAAGTCGCTTATAATGATAATACCACGATGATGTAACAACAACGTGTGCAAATGGTAAAGCATATTACATTTCGCTATTCTTATACCCACTCTGCAGTCAAAATTCTAGAGAGATAGTCTGGATACAAAATTCAACTCTTGCTTTTCTTCTTTGTGCTGGGAAACATTACGTAGGAGTATAATCATTGGAGAAACATGTATTTACATAAAACATTATAATTATGGGAAAAACATCAGCAAAGAATGTGTGTTTTATGAAAAACAGGAGACTACTCCAAAGTATGCAAAAATGTTACCCAACGACGAATGGGATAATTCTACTTTTTCTTTTGCGCAAACTTTACAGTACTGCATAATATGCACTCTATTTATTCTTTCTCTTTCCATTAAGAATTGTCCAAAACATTTTACATTAAGTTTCTGGCAAGAATATTCATGAACCTCATTACGACTGACTGTGACATGTTTTAAGGGTACGAAGCCGCAATGGCTGTATAGGTAACCATGTTTTTAGGCAGGTGGGTATGCATGTATAAAATATGATGGCATACGTAAAAAGCAATAGAAAGTGAGAGTGAAAGCGGTGGGAAGCCCACAAGTATCAAGCCTCATTTGTCACCTTGGAGCAGAGCGGCAGCGGAAGAGAAAGTGAGTCCAGAGAGCACTAGTATTAGTGAAGAGAAGTGCATGTTGAGGGTTGAGGATCATGTATGGCGCTTGAGGAAAAAAAGAAAAATTTCCTCACTAAAGCCGCTCACGCTTTAACTCGCTAGATGTTTTATACGTTGCCACTCGCTTTATAAATTGCACAGGGATCAGAATAAGGAGGGTAGAATGGCAGAGAGAGAGAGAGGAATAAAATGGAAGACCGCCATTATTATCATCATGAATGGTACAAGAAAAATTGAGGGAGATGACTACATGGTCACTTTTGTGCTCCGTTGGTTATCCGTGTATGATATTTTATGTGGTGGACTATGGACTCCCTGTCCTTTTCATTTTTTCTGTCGCAATCCACA
The DNA here is from genome assembly GCA_034700605.1 of Willowsia nigromaculata. Lineage (NCBI taxonomy): Eukaryota > Metazoa > Arthropoda > Collembola > Entomobryomorpha > Entomobryidae > Willowsia > Willowsia nigromaculata. Next base: position 11,045 of record JAQIXX010004308.1, read on the forward strand.
AAAGTAAGCTTATAGTGGGTTCTAGTGCAAGCACACACCATTTATTGGTGACCAAGAGCCGTCATTTGTCTAACTTTTACAACACCAAGCCTGCTAATAGATATCAGGATGACCGCGCCAAGAATGGGCAGGGAAAGTTTAATGTGTGGAGGGGAAAAGGTACTTTTACGTGGAGGAGGGATGGTATAAAAATGTGTAAAAATGAGATGTGATATTCCAGAAAATCTCTCCATTATGTCCAGTTTCATTCTCTTCGTTTCTCACTCTCTCCACACACACTTTTCACTACATACTTTTCCATACTCAAGTATGCTGTTATTAACCATGCAGCAGCTGTATAAAAATGCTTTATCTTTTCCGAGGATCTTTATCTCTTCGTTAGGCTATTTTTGGAAGCACACACAAGGCATGCTAACTCAATCTTATGAATAAACACTCGAGAAAATCAGGAAAATGGGAAAGGAGAATTTAAGATCATTTCTTTTTAGACTTTTATTAAACCCCAGCTTTGGCACAAGGCGCTCTCCTAAAACATACAATGTATGATATTATGCACAGTTGCAATACACACTTTTCAAAAGGCAATCGCATTTATGACATTTTGTGGCGATATATTTCAGTGAATATTGTCGCGTATTTTTTATCCGAATCCAAATAAAATAAAATATATTACAGTGTCGTTGAGAGGGAAAGAGAAAAACACCTTCGTAGTTTTTGCTCATCTCTTGTACAGTTATCTATAAAAAATAAGTATTTTAGTGTGATATCCGGGCATTTTCTCAACAGTAATGCCACTAATATTTAAGTACAGTTGCATGTTCATATGAAAATAGCGGACCGTTAGCTTTGAGAGTTATTGCTTGAAAAGATTGTGATAAATCAAGAAGAGAATACTAAATGCCAGGAAAGCACACTGAAGAAAATGAATGGCTCACATAAAACCGATTCTTTCCAGATATGTGCGTTTTTCAAAGTATGAAACAAACGGTTGGTGGTGGTGGGTGATGGTTTTTGCTTTAAACATTAGAACAGTAGTAAAGTATAAAGTGCAAACAAGGAGCACATTTAACATTTCCAGGTCGTTTATATTAGATCAGTGTCTTTATGAAGCTAAAGGAATGAAACGTGCTTCTCCTTGAATCAGCGGATGTTGTAGAAAGCGTGCTCAGTGTGTACACACATAAAATGGACAATGTCCCTTTCTCTACTTGAAATATACGTTTTAAAAAGTACACAGCAAGTAAATAGCATGTATTTACAGCGAACCTAATGTTTATTTGAACAGTTTACTGCTGACTGTGTGTATACAAAGTTTTGCCAACACAGTGCATTGTGAAACGACTTATTATTTGGTTTGTCAAGCAAAATTCCTTTTTTCCTGACTTTCTCCAAAACGGAAGAAGGGAGAGAAAAAAAATGAGGAGTCAATGCAATCAATTGAAAAGCATTCAAGTATTATTGAGTAAACCTCCCATTGAACAAGTTACGCATACGTAGACAAATGCCAGCATATTATACACAAGTCATTGTCGTTAAAGCCATGATACTGGAAATTTGTCTTGCATCCTCCACACATTCCCCGCAAACCAACTTCCACCACTTGAATAACAAAGAAGAGAAGACACAATTTGTACATAACGTGCATGCATGCGTGGTGTGTGTATGCAGACAAACTTGAGTGATTTTCAAATGGGAGAAGAAAAAGAAAACGAGAAGGGACGACGGAGAAGAAGATGAGAACAAGAATGTGGAAAATTGATTGGAAAGTGCAAGCCAAGCAAACTTTTTTTTGTCTTTTTAAGGACCACTATGAAAGAAAAAGTTTTTCTTCTTCTAGCTGTCTTCTCCCTTCTGTGGTGATGAAAGTAGTTGTGCGGTTATACTCTGCTGTTATAATGTTGCTTGTCTTTTCTCATTTTCGATCCATTTACAACTTTAGAAAAGACAGTGGAGAGCAGCAGTAGACATCCATATCATTACGCCACATACACAAACGAAGACAGGCACTTCTTTTCCTCGTGATGATATGATGGTGGTGGTGGTGGTATGGTGAAAAATAGAAGGAAAACGAAGTGGAGCATATTTATAGGGAGGATATCAGAAGACATGATGAAACTTAAACAAGAGAGTTGCACACTGTACATATGCAGTCCAACACCACCACAAATAAGATAATGTACAGAAAAAATGGAGAAAATGCTTGCTGTGCATATTACATAGACAGCCATAACACTATCAAGTAGTAAGTATTTTTAAGTAACGTGGCTTTCCATTTCTTTCTAAAGGAAATGCTTCTTATTCTTCGGTACCATCCATTTTCTCCGCATGCATCAAATGTATGCACAATGAATACTAATATCCGTTGCAGCACATCGGCAAAAATTATCCATCTACTTGAAACGACCAAAGCCATTCTTATATATATAGAATAAGCATTTACGTATGCACATTGTGCATATTCTTCTTGTCGTACCAAAGAGTAATATCAGAGGAATGAAATGGAAATCCTATCAATCCTTTTTTCTCTTTTTTTCTCCCCCTTTTGCTCCCTGTTGAGTTTCAATGTGTAATAATGTCAAGCCTAACCCCACCAAATTTTATAAGAACCAAAAAATATAAAGTTAAAGTTTTTTGTTCAGTCTCTTATCTTTTGAGTACCTCTCAACAAACGAAAAGCGTTAAAATGTACATTACATCATAGCATTAGAATTCCATCATTATCATACTCAACTAACTCCAACGAGTCCAACGGCAAATTTTACATTTCCGAAAACTTGTTGTTGGTATAGCACGAAATTCCAACCAAGTCATGCATACCCAGTTTATATTATGCCCGTGTATTTACAGCAAATGTACTTCACTAGCCGGTTGTACTATAGTTGGACGAGGAGTGAGATACAAATCTACTTAGAACTACTTTTTTCTCTCCTCCTCACTCACTCGCCGACAGGAAATCAGCATTCCAACAGAGGAACTGCTGCTGTTGCTGGAAATATTCCACTGGAGAGACATTTTACATAGAAAATAATGCATTTTGCCATGTAATGCCTTTTATGCTTCCGAAAAAGAGAATGATGATGATCATTGATGGTGGTGCACATTGTGGTGATATAAGTAGGTGGGCGGATACTGGATACACTTGGGAAGATGGAGAAACTACTATACCAATGGATATTGCTACTGGAAGTAACTTATATTGCAGTAGTAGTGTGCTATGCTGCGTGACTCCAATATTCTGGACGAGTAGTCCAGCATAAAGCCATGAAAATCGGTCAATGCGGTCACTCCTACGCCTAAATATGTAATAGAATAATATGATAGTTCGTATATAAATATATCTTCACATTCAAACAGTAGTTTAGCAAACCAGTTGCCAATGTGGGCAGTGGTAGAGCAGAAATTGTGCAGCAGATTGCGGGAGAAAAAAAAATTCACAAAAAATTAACTTTCCAACTGCTGTGTAATCTTCAACTAATACTGTTGTTGTATTTCCAGTTGAAAAAGTTAACTCTGTCTTCTTTTTTTGCTACTTTTTACGTGTATCTGGTTAGCTTCCATAGTCATAAATGCTAACTGACGGGAGGTACTGTTATTTTTTGTTTACTTTGACAATCCATTTTTCCACAGAAGGAATTAAATGGATCCTGCTTATAGCTTATGTCGTGTAGGTGTGCTTGTCAGAGTGTGAGAGTAAGCAACCGATTTGTGTGTAGCAGTTTTGTTGCAGTAAAAAAGAGTTTTGCTTATATCTCCGCAAAAATAAAATACAATGAAAAGGGAAATAACCGTTTTTGGCGAGAGAAGAAAATTCATTCTATTCAGTTGGAAATGGATATACAGGAGAGATAGAATGAATGCGTAGAACAATAGAATTTGTTGGTTGGTTGGTTAGTATCTTTTCTCTCTCTTTTACTACTGAGTAGTATAGTTGATAGTTGGGATGGATGGTGGTAGGTTTTCGCTTTTTAGCTTGGTTCATCTGTTCAACTCTTTTCCTTATAATATCGTCTCTCACTCATTCCCTCTCTTTCTCCATAGACCTTTGTAGATTTTTGGTTTGTTGAGAAAAGCCTGTAACTCAACTCAGCTCACTTGCTTTTGCTTTAACATTTCATACACCATCAGGCTATCAGGTAATTCCCCGCACAAATGAAACGTAATCAGCTGAAACAATGGGAAAAGACTTAAATGAATGTGATGTGACTCGCTTGAGTAACTTGCTTCAATATAAAACCTCTGGATTGGTTGGGATGAGACAATAGTCACCCGTGGAGCTGTTGACTACTCTCTGCCTGCCTCTTTCTCATACACTTTACCATTTTACTTCCCATTCCCCCTCTTCTTCCTTTCTTTCCCTTCCTTCCTTCCTTCTCCTCAACTTACACATCCATTTTCTCTTCAGACTCTCTTTTTAGAGTTGACTATTACTTCTCTTGTTCCCATTATCCGTTTACAAGACTCGGCTTAACACTATTCATCCTCCAAAAACTTTGTTCCTTTTCTTTTTCCTCAATCACCAGATATATACATTCACTCATACTCGCATGCACACAAATGGGCACAAATGTATATCGATTCTCTCTACACATATATATCCTTCAATATTGTTTCCCAGATTCAATAGAAAATTCTAAAAACTCTATCCTGTCATATATGGTTACGCACTCAATTACTTATACTATTATAGCACGCACTACCACAACATATCCACCGGCGAGATCGACACGACGACGACGAGAGAAAGAAGAATGCCATTTTCCTCGATATTATGATATTGACTGCATCCCGTTCGTTGTTCGCTCTGTTGTTGCCTTTCATAACGCCAACTGTCCGGGAACAGTCCGTCTACTGCTTCAGATATTAATAGGCGAGATATAACATTCTGCCATACATGTTTCTCTATGTGTATATTATGTTTCATCACAGTTTCAACAATGCGTAGTATTTTTTACAGCAACCATTTCTATTTCGGTAGTAGTGATGGCCGCAGATGGAATTTTCATTTACTGCTGCTGCTGCTACCCACCAACACCACCATGATCATCCTCATCATGCGAAGACGAAGAAACAGCAAGAGAGAAAGAGAAAATCTGACAATACAATCCACCCATCTCCCTTTCCTCTTTATTATTTCTTTCTCCGTTTCAATAGCCTGTCTCTTCCAGCTTTCACAGAGAATGAGAGAAAATGAAGGAATTGCTAGACACAGTGGAGCAGCAGCTGAGCAGTTTGTAGCATCAACGATATAATAGCCTCTTTTTTTTTGCTGTAGGATACATCGTACGAAAACGAAACTCACCACGAAGAGTATAAATATCGACAAATATCATTCAACCAACCACCGCTACCAGCAAACAGCACGACGTAAGAAAAGCAACCAGGCACCCAAGCAGTATTTCATTTCATATCAGCCATTGTTGTTGCCCAGAGAATTCAATTCATAATGAAATATCGCTTGTAGTACTACTGACACGATACCACTGCTACCACCACCATCTCCATCATTATACCAGTAGATTCCAGTAGATAATAAGAACAGCAGGATGAAAGAACCTCATACATCACAAATACCCAACAAGAGAGAAAGCAAGAGCGAGAAGAACAACAAGGCTCAAGCCATTCCA
>JAQIXX010004309.1:0-16664 GCA_034700605.1 Willowsia nigromaculata
AAGGTGTCCATCCAGTAGCTTCATCTTTAAGACCAGCTAAAGGTGTTGCATTCTCTGTGACTCCACTCTGAATACGCTTCTCAAAGTATCGCAGGTGACCATCTACGCCGTACCAATCTCCACTTTGGCATAGCTGCAGAAGCCGCATCCCTGCAGCTGTATCCCGAACAGCGTCCTCCTGTAGGCGTTCTGCAAGCTCTGCAGGATCTACAGCCTTGGCGTATTCACCTATTTTAGCTTTTGGCTGTTTTGAGGATTTATCTTTCCTCCAGGTTTCAGTAGGTTCATACTTTTCTTTAGGATCCCAACCCGCTGCAGGTGCTGTGGAACGTTTGGTCCTTTCCTTTTTACCCGTTCCCTCTCCCTCGTTTGTAACGCCATCACCTATGTCACTTCCTCCTGGAGTTTTTCCATATATATCTCGCGGCTTTTTCTTTATAGCTTCCGTTCTGGACCATCTTTCTTGACTACTGTCTCTTCCAGGGCTGTGTCCTGCTGCATCGGGATGTGTCTTTTTACGACTTTCATGTCTTCCTCCAAGTCCACCAGTCTTTTTCTCGACATCTTTTTTCCATTTCTCAACTTTTTCTTTTGAACTTGGCTCCTTGCTTTTGTAGCGCTGTGGTGATATTCCTCCTTTAATTGCGTCACCTCGTTTTCCACCCAATTCATCTCTACCCTTTTCCTTAGATTTAGATGTCCTTATGTCACCACCTCCTGGAGATTTGCTGGGTGATTTACTTGGCGTCCTTGCCATTCCTGCACTGCTAAGAGGTCTGCCTGGTTGTCGAGACCATTTTTCTTGTGTTTTATCCTTTGAATCTTTTCCCTGAGATTTTCCGTTTTCTCCAGTTTTATGTCTTTCATAATTACCCCCTTTATCATCTCGTTTTGGTGACTTACCATGGGTTCCTTTGCTCCTATCTCTTTTTCTGTCCCCACCTTGTCGTTCATCGTATCTTTCAAAACCTTTCCCCTTTGAACCCTCACGATATTCCTCCCTCGATATACCACCTCTTGCCTCCTCTCTTTTAAATCCAACTCCTCGTCCTGGAGACTTGCCTGGCGTTCCTTTGCTCCGATCTCTCATCCTATCACCGGAGCCACCCTGTCGTTCTTCATACCTCTCAAAACCTCTAGCCTTCGATCCTTCACGATATTCATCCTTTGGGCGACTACTTCCCGTCATATCATCTTTTCCTGGAGACTTTCCAGATGTTCCAGGAGTTCTCCTCTCCCTTTCACGTCGTGTTCCTCTTTGCCACTCCCCATACCTGTCAAATTCCCTTCGTCTACTCTCTTTGTCATGTGCTCCTCCAAAATTTCCGAAATCGTCTCTTCGTCTTTCACCACCAGAACGGTCAGTAGGACTCTTTGATGACGTTTTCTCTCTCTTTCTTTCTCCCGAGCCTGTGCCAAACTTCCCGTCGTATCTGTTGTAGTCCTTACCCCTTTCTGTAGCACGATGCCCTCCAGGAGATAAATAGTGCTTTCCACCGTCATCACTTCCGCTGTCACAATTCCCTTCTTCTTCGACAGCTTCCCCGAGCGTTTTTGATTTACGATAATATTTTCTCCTGTCTCTTCCTCCCTTTTTGATAGAAAATCTTCTAAATCCCGTGGCAGATCTTGACTCTCTCGTGGACCCACTATCTTTTCTTACACCTTCCTCATCAAACTCTAATGACTCCGTTAACAAATCATGAGTACCATCGCTTTCGTCCGTTTCTAAACTCTCAGATGGTCCTAACAACTCAATACTTGAGTCACCTAATTCACTACTTGATCTTTTTCTCAGTGTGCACCGACCTCCCGAAGTTTTTCTTCTTCCGGTGTGCAGTATTCCTGGGGGACCGTAGCCATCATCATCGTCACTGTATTCATCATCCTCTGGTAATAACTCACCCTCCTCGCCAGTTTTGCGACGACGCCTCCGTTTCTTAGAAGCCTTTTGAAGAAGACGCTTGGTTTCCTCAAGTTCCTTCTCTTCTTCTCGGTAAACGAAATCACTGAGATCTGCAAGAAAATTGGATCTTCCTCCTTGAATATACAGGGATGCTGGGATAGGAATTTTGGATTTGGGTACGTCTTTGGATGGCGGAGTTTCTTCTAGAGGATCCATGATGACAAATATGTAATTTCACAAAATAAATCATTGAAGAGATCCGTGCCGGATCAACAGTGAAAGAAAACTGAAAGCGGTTAACCCTTTTGTGAATCATTTTAATCATGGGAGAAAATCAATTAATCAATATTTTGATATAGTCCAACTTCAAGAAAAATTCACTGAATAGTGAAAATGCATCTTGAATTCTGAGCATACCAGAGTTAATTTACTACATGTTCTTCGTCATCTCTTATATTTGGAGTGTTATTTGCTAAGATGCATTTGCGATAAGCGATCCGTCGCGACTGCAAGTGTCCTACAAGTTGCTCCAAATATGCACGTGTTGATTTTCTAACATAATCCTTAAATGGGAACTTCATCCACTTCCGCTTATTGCCTTACTTTGCTGCTTCCAATACTCGTAGACATTTGGTGCTTTTGTGTTGAGGTTTTGGGGTAAAGGAAGCGAACTAGAGAAGTCTACTAATCGCACATGCTCATACGTATGTAATATCACTCCAATGCTCATGTCTCATGTCGAAAGAAAATGTTAAAAGCTTTTTTCAGGAATATGAGCTTTCTAGTTGTTGCATTGTATTCAAGTTTGAGTGAAAGTCCATGCACATTCCTGATTTCCAGTACAGCAGAAAAAATGTTTCCCATAATATGGAGTAAATCAGCAAATCAGTATTTTGCCTATATAATAATGCATTATGCAATGCTAAAAAATGGTTGTCCTTGACCACCTTCAAATTAAGATTCCAAATTGCATTCATTTATGAAAGTCTATGTGTGAAATAAAATATATATACAAATGAAATTCAAAAAAAGGTTTATTTCAGTTCTTAATTGATTGTGTATATTTTCAAGCAGATTCAGAATACAGTGATATTAAAACACGTTGGTAATAATATATGTTAAAAACACATTACACAAGATTTTCCAACTACATAAATAAATATACCCACACGAGAGCTCATCACATCAATATTTTGTGGAGAATACTTCAGAATACATAAATATTTGATACCTTGCTTTACGGGCAAAAAGATTTGCATTACTTTCACTCTTTCTAGAGGCTACATTACTTTGCAACCACAAACTATGTCGCTATGAAATTTATATCATATTTGTGCAATATTTATACACTATATGTTTTATACAAATTCTTCATACTTTTAGGGATAACGTGTAACAAAAGGTTCAAGAGAACATTTTATAACATACAACAGGTAAAAGTTTTTTTTTATTAAGCATGGAATAATTCAATTATTGCTGCTACCCCTAGCTCCATTAAAAGTTGCCAATGCTGTGATGCATCCGTTCAGACTTTCTTCGTCGACTATCGAGAGGGGCATTGGGAGAAAACCGTGATACTTCCTTCGTGGATCGTTTCTTTCGTCCCCGAACTGACATGAAAGAGTCTTGCGGTGGAAGATACTGAATTCTACAATATTCAACAATGTTCAATCAATAAAGGTAAATGTGTGTGCGTTTAATTGATTTTCTAAGATTTTGGCAATATTAAATTGGCTTACTCGGCTGCAGTTTTATGTGGTCTTTTAGTTGCTAGTCCTAAAATTCCATACATTGATCGCTTATTTTTCATCATGAATGGAGAAGCATCATCTAATCGCACCCATTTTGGAACAGATCGGAAGGATTGTGGACTGGATGACCATTCAAAAATTGGCGAGTCTGCCATCACAGCAGTAGCATAATTAAGCTCTGTATCGTCACCTTAATATATAAAAATAGTATAGTACACAAATCACGAAACATTGTGTAAATCAAAATAAATTTACATGCGTTACCTTCTTGGTCGTCCCCAGCTCGAACCCAGTTGAAGCAGTTCATCACGTGGAACATGGCCACTGAATAAATGAGAACTTTCCTTAGGGACATCATCGCTTTCCTTTTGTTATCGTTAGTCACACAAATATAACGTTTAGGAGAACCTTTTCTGAAATTCCTTGGTCAATTTAAAGTTTTTTGTCTCATGCACCATCAAGAGATTTCTACCTATTCACTACAAACTCATTAGTATTCTCATATTACCCCGGTAGTGTAATTATGAGTTTATGAAACAAAGTCTGGAAGAAGACTGACTTTTCAGCTCCTGGTGCAATCAAATTTTTAGCAATAAACTCCTCCCTTCTCTCACATCTAAACTTTTGTCGTTTTATCTCCTTTAATGAAGTACAGAATAATGAATATATAAAATGAGTATTCTAGGTGCGTAGTTATTCAAACATTTCCTAACATACATCGCGTCATATATATTGCTCAACGGATAACCCCTTTCGTCATCAGTGACATACAGAATACCAGAGAAGATCGACGTTAATGGAATGAAACCACAGTTGTACATCCGAAAAGCCAAGAAATGTCGAAAAGAATACTAGGAATGCATTTGACTCACATTTCCCATAACAAGTAAGAAATGGGATTCTTTCAGGGGTAAAGCAGATTATCATATTTCCAGAAGGTTGATGATGGTTTTTTGGGCTTCCTTTCTGACTGACAAAAGTGGAGAAAGCGAGATGTCTATGAAAGGTGGAAAGAAGGATAAATTGAGAAATACAAGACATACATACTCTTGAGGTTCTTGTGGTTCAAATGAGTTTTAGTTACCGATTTTAATGTGATATTTTAACCTCTTTTTGTGAGAGCCCATGTTTATGGATGTTGGATAAGCGAAATGTGGGTTGTATACACCTGTACATAGGGAAGATAGCCTAAGGGGTTATACTTCAGCATGGCTTAAGAGATGCAAACAGCAATAAATTCAGCTATATTAACATAACATAATATTATCTATGCAGTCAACCCTACCAATTAACAATATACCTACCTAACAATAATAGCTTTCTCGTAATTCATAACCAAGGCATAACGAAGTGGAAATTTTATGATTTCTTAGGCTCTCACACTCGCACAGAACACAAGAAGTAAGTAATTCGAAAATGTTACTGTGAGTAACTAAATCACAGGAAAAATGTGTGACACTACAAAAATACTTTTGATAATATTGTTTTCGTAAAATATCAGAGCTTTCTCCTGCATTTCATATAGCTTTCAGGTGGCATGAGCTACTAACTATAAATTTTCACATTGAAAATTTTCATGTAATTCAGTACTTGTATAGACGCAACATTTATTTTGTGTTTTGTGCGATTATTATAAATAGTTTATCTGGAATGCATATTGCATTGTATTTTAATACTTCAGTCGATTAATCCCTCTCCTTCTATTTCAACCGAAATGTGATGTTGATTTTTGGACAAAAGACATACGTCACATTACATATAGATGCATCCATGCATTTTGTGGCATTTTATTGCATTATGTTGTAAGCTTTGCTTTGCTGCTTTCGTTTAATGATTGACATTTCTGCACTTAACATTTTCATTGTCTAACAGGCTACTGATTGTTTGTAGATTGGAGTTCAATAGATAGACAGTACAAGGGAAAATTGTAGATATATGAAATCTTATTGCGTTGTTGTGCACACTGTGCACATTATCATAAGGTATATATGTAAGCTCAACACAAGGGTTTTAAGAGTTTACACACCCACATCAATTCAGAGGATTTTTATGCGTTCATACATATATCATCAATTTTGTAGCTGCATTATCCGAGATAACTATTCAGCATGAGCACCATCAGAGCTAAATGGTTTGTTTTCAATGAAGAGTTTTTAGCTTTCACTCATCAATTTATTTTACAAAAGTTTTTCTTTGTAGAATGAATGTGTATTATGCAGTAATCCATAATTATATCGTGTGTACACAAGTTAATTGTACAGATGAATCCATACACTTGATTTGATTATTAAATAACATTCAAAAGCAAATTATTTAGCGCTCAATAGTTTACTTGTTAATAGTATAATTCTCAGTTGACACCATTCACCTCATTCAACCTTCAAGCTTTATGCATAAAGAAAACTTAAACGCAAATTGCCTATAGATTTCTCTAGCAAAGCTGCAATTTAAGATTGAATAGTTTGTAAGTATTGTAACTCCTTTGTAATGTGCTGAGTTGGAATTTCGAAATCGTGTGCTGTTGGCACTGGCACCATATTACCTATTTTGTTTGGGGAACAAATTGTTTACAATTGTTAGCATAGAGTACAAACATGTGTCATATTTCATAAGCAAATTCGTTAGTAGACACACGTGGGAAAATCCTATTTATAGACATTGGAAGCTAAATACTTAAGAATAAGCAAAGGTAAGTTAACTCATGTCATAACTTATTGTAACATTATCAGTCTTTTTAAAGTCTTCAAACGTATGTATATTTGCTAAACAGAAATAGAGAAAAGTGGGCATCGACATTTACAAAACATGGCCCACTCACCCTTGTTCTTCATTTACTTCCTTTCATTATCGCTTCAAAATTTTGTAACATTTGGATACAAAACTTCTGTAAAATTGGAGAACAACACATTATACTACTTTTACTTCCAGCACAGCCAACAAAATATCACAAGTGTTCTTCAAAATTTCTCAAGAATGCGGGATTTCCATGGCCCAGTTAATCGCTTACATGCGCTCATCTTAATATGTGATCTGGTTGCAAGAGGCTCTAATTCCTCTTTAGTCTTCAGAAAATTTACTTTCGGGAATACCACCTCCGATTTCCAACTTTCACATCCCACAGTTATGCCATTTCTTGGAACCCTTCTAGGAAAGGAGAGAACTCCTCTATATCTTAAGGTAAACTTTAAATATGACAAACCTTTGTTTGCACAAATTGACTCGTTCCAGTTCAATATAGCGTATTGTGATATCCCAAAGACGGAGAAAGTGTCTCTTTTGCAAGCTGCAATTGTATTTACTAATCCATTGGATACGTTATCATGGATTGGGATATGCGTCTCGTTTATACTAACAAGTACAACAATTTACTTGAGTGGAAGAATGACAAATCACTCATCATTCTCAATGGCTTTACTTATTTCATTTTCCGCATTGCTTTCACCGGTAGTTGGAAATACAAGCCTAAATGAGAAACTCAGAAACTCGAGTGTATCATTTCTTATATTGTTGTTTATATTTTGTTCACTAGTTCTCATAAATTCATATGCTGGATTAATGAGTAGCGTGTTAATTCTTCCTACTCCTGATGACGTAATCCAAAACTTGGATGAGCTCCTGGAAAGAAACTACAGGCTCGTGTATCCTCTTGCTAACTGGGTAGCAAGTGACCGCAACTTGGCATCAAAATCAAATTTCACCGCATTGAGTAAATTGTTAGAACGGCCTGTGATGCAAACTGACTACATTAAAGAGCTGGTTGTTACGGAAAAGCGAGCATTTTTTAGCATTTGGCAAATTGCGACAGGTGTGGCATTTTCTGCAAAGGCCTTGCTGAATTCTGCGGTTCAAAACCAGAGTCCTCAGGCTAAAAGGAAGGAGTGCTATGTAGGTGGAGAAGTGCTGCAGGCTGGAGAAATGTATTATGGATTTTTACCACCTTTTCATGGTCCCGTATGCAGATCTTTCCGACGCATATTTGACTCTGGTATTTACCGTATGTGGATGAACGAATACTCTGCTTTATCTCATTCAAAAAGAGTGCAGGACAGAAGTAAGGTAAAAAGTCCCACACAGTTATTTCAGGAGCCAGAAAGGACTGTGAAATCATTATCGCTGAATGGAAAATTAACCTTTGTGTTTGCTATTGGGAGTTGTGGAATTCTAATGTCTGGAATTTTGGTGACTTGCGAAATTTTTATATCCTCAAATATTCATGGAAATTTACGGATTTGTAGGAAGAGAACTACTGTTATTACTTTAGTTATTCATAACAAGTAAATTGTAACCAATAAGTTAATGTTGGTAGAAAGATGCTAATAAAGAGGAAATGTTATAAAACAGAGGTTCCGATGTACAGATACAAATGCGTATTTAAATACATATTACAAATACTGAAGTATTTTGTATTTTTTTTTTCTTTTAAAGTATTTAAGTATTTTGTACTCTTTGTATATATTTATTTGTAATTTGTATTTTTTTTTTCAATGTAATTTGCCTTTATAATACATTTCAAACTACCAAAAACTTTTAAATGTTCATGTCCCTTCATGTCCTCTACAATCAAGATACAAAGGTTTCTGTGGTGTCATTTACTTCAAAAACTTGGCTTGTGTTTCCGTGGCACTCTCTAAATGCAAAAATCTTGACTGTAATGTAACGAATGTTTCAAATGACGTTTAGCTACTAATCAGTAATTTAATTTTTGCACTGTTATATGTACCTATTATATTTCTTTACCGTTAAACTACATGTTCCTACATACGACACTTCGTTTTTATTAGTCAGTCTTCCTTCCTGAGAATTGCATATTACACGGATAGAACATACATTTGTCCATCTATAGAATTGACGTCACAGCACTTCTTTTTGAAGCTTACGTACGTATATATACCATAACTGGTAAGACATTTGATGTTTTCTTTTTTGATCTTGAGTGCGAAAACCGAAACGTAATTAGTAAATTTGAAAGGATTCATAACAGATCACACGACAGCTTCTAACGATTATTGAACTTTTATGCTTACTCTTCCAGGTACTCATAGGAGAATGCCAAAAAAATTTACTGATGTTTGCTATTATAATTGCTCCTGAGGCAAAGCAAGTCACATATAGGTATGTATTATTATACTTACCTATGTTCTTGAGTCATCTAACAAAATCTCCTGTAATATATACATGCAGTGATGTCAAAGTTATTAGGTGTATAAATGTGGAATTGTTATTTTTTTGAGCTACAGAGAGATACATAGTCTGCTTTTTTGGAAATTTTAGACTAGGGTGCTTAAAAGGTACTGATAAGTGTAATTAGTTTGGAGCTACTTTATCAAGCTGGACGTTACGCGATCTGTAGGAAACTTTTTTCAAATTCTCTTAATGAGTTATCGTTCCTTTCACCTTGAAAAAATGTTAATTTTTGACTTTTACAGATTTTTATAATGATATGATTATATTCAACATACATATATGTCTTTCTAAACCAGTAACTGTCTAACACATGAAAAGGACAGACAATATCATTCAATTTATTGTGGTTAAGAGGTGCGTTGATGAAAATATAATCAGGCCAGTGGATGGTAGGGAGTATAAAAGAAGTAGTGAATTTTGAAATAGTCATCAATTCATTCTAAGAACTTCATCAACCGCACACTTTGCAAACAAATTTCGAAAAAAAAATCAACATGCAGACCGCTACAGTAAGAAAAATATACTTTTACAATAAAAAATTAATGAATATTTGCACTTCAATAGCTAACTAGTACTAACTAAAGTTACATTTAATTTTTCTCCAGCTCATCTTTGTTTTCCTCCTGGTGGTTGCCGCAGCCCTTGCTGTAGTTCCTGGAAATGGAGTTCATGGAGGTGCTGGTGGCATGCCCATGATGTCTGATGCTGAACGTAGGGATGCCAGATATTGGGGATACTACTGGGGTTGATACTCATCGGAGAAATTGACTATGGAAAAACTTCAAAGGACAAACAAATGGCTGTCAATTTTTTATACGTTTGATTGCTTTCTAATGTAATCATTTAAATTTTGTTTCGTTTCAAAAATCCTTTTCATTTTGATTTGACTTGTGTTTTGCTAAATAAAAATTCTTTAAGTATAAAGTAAAAACATGAATACATCTTATTAAATATCTAAAATATAGAATGGCAACAAGATATTTTACACATATTACTGTAACATAGTGCTTTCATATTATGAATAACTGGTATGGTTCTTTTGCACCCATGAGTCATATTTTCAGTGTCACCTTTGCTTACTCTAAAGTATAAATGAAACTGAATCTAAATTTATTTTATCTACAGAAAAGCGGGAATAGTCAAGTTACAACTGAAGTTCCAGAAAGCATGGTCTAGCTAATTGGAATGATCATTAACATGTTCCCACGCTTATTTGTCTTTGCCATGTTGTATGATAGTAATTATTGCTTGTAAGATTTTACAAACGTTTTCTTTATGTTCTCCTGAAAAAGTGTGACACATTAAATCCCGTAAATATGCCAACACCAAAACTGGCTCGTAAACTTATTTACCAACGTGGAAACAAAGATTTATCTACTTAACAGAAATTAATCTAAAGTCATATTAATATTTGGCACACACAAAACTATTGCTAATGATTATTTCCGTATTCATCATATACATATATCTCATATATTTCAAAGTTTATATCATGTACATATAATTGGAAGTACAATTATATTTGTAGTCTGTAGTGCATAATCTACATTCTATACATTGATCAAATCAATAAACGGAATCACATATGTATCTATCGACTGGTAATATTGTGTATTGCAGACATTACAGTGTAATAGAAGGTATTAACGAAAAGTTGTGGAAGGATTAATTGACATTGTGAAGTAGATTTAGTGTGGTGCAAAATTCTATGTAGGCACTCTGAGAAAAGCTTCACAAAATCATTAGTCGATAATGCTTTTCAGTTCATTTTCTCGGTAGCTAACGCCTTCGTAAATGGTGTTTACTTACATCATGCACAATGTGCTACACGTCACGTAACGAACCAATTTGATAATGGCGGAGTAATTATGGTCACTAAAATGCAATTTTGCATTATGCGTTTCATAGTAATTTTCCGTTTTTACTTGGGTACCTTAGCACTAAACATGGCGAGTGTCGTTTTTTGAATTTCGATTTAAACTTTTCCAATGGTACTTGAACAATTTATCAAAATTGCATTACACCTAGATTTTCTGTTTTTCCAGAACAAACTTCAAAAAGTTAAAGCAAGAGCATTACATCATTACAAACAGTGCTAACAAATGTTGAGATAAGCATTTCAATTAAGAAACATTTTAACTAATAGTTCAGAAAGGTATTTTGGACGAGCTTAATTCAATTATGCCTGACTATTTTCTTAATGAAAATAAAAGACAAACACAAAACACTTAAAAGCAGAATGCAAGTGTACAGAACAGCATCAGTTTACACGGAGGGCTCCTCGAGAATAACAAAAGAAAATCAAAATAACTTCCAGTTCTAATATTTTTAAAATGAAAACTTTCACGGTAAACATTTCAAATTTATATATTATGTAGATAACTTGATAAATTTTTAAATGACAAATATTTCTTAGAATAACATATTTTTTTCATTTTAAGCTTCTCCTTTTTGCTGCTGTCATTGTCGGCATTGTAATGTCAGTGGGTGTTGCTGCATTAGAGCCCGGTGAAAGCAATGAAGGAAATGGGGTAGGAAGTGTGCCAGCATTGGCAAGAGCTGAACAAAGGAACGCCAGATATTGGAGACTACATAGATACTGGAGATGGCACTGGGGATAAGATCTCCAGTTTTTGTGGCTGATGGATTGGATTTTTTTCTCCTACGAATTTTCTACTTCTTACAATTTTAGTTGAGTATTGTCTTACGTTGCATGAATTGTTCAGTTTTCAAATATGAATAATAATGAATATTTAAAGCATCAACAATTGGTTAGTGTTAATTTGCTTTTCATATTTTTCCATGCATAACTATTGGCTCACAAAACAGATTATTGAAAGAAATTAATTTCCAAAATCTAACATAAACTCATTTGACATAAAACATTGTTTCTAGATACACGTGTCAACTGGACTAATAATTTAAGTGCTGTGATATAGTGCAATTATGGCCATAAGTTGTAAGCAATACATTTGTCGTATAAAATTTGCCAATGCCATTAGATGACACTACCTGATTATGTCACTCAATCATGATCATTGTAATACTCGTAAGCATTTTCGTAACACTAATAGAAAGCAGGTAATCTAACATTATGTACGTCGAATCAATTGAAAAATTCACTGAGTTTGAACTAATAGTACGTAATTATGGTAAGTGTGAACAACCAAATCTTGTTTATATTGATACTTATCACAATAATATTGGTTTAAGTAGCTTTATTAACTTTAACTTATAAAAATTGGATAAAATAGCAGCAACATTATTTGCTTATGTAAAAATGTTCAGTGGACCATAAATTGTATCACTCTATTTGGTTTGGAATCAAACGTTAAAAAACATATTATACGTGTTATGTAACCATCGCAATTTAAAACCGGCCTCATAATTCGTAATGAGTGAAAATTGCAATAGTGAAAATTCCTGCAGGAAATAAATGTTTTCTATATAATTCCTCCATTACAAATGATCACGCTCGTGTAACATTCATAAAATAAAAATACCATGTCATAATTTAAACTTGTAGTTGAATTTATTTTTAGCTTTTAAACAGAATTCATGAATCTATCTAATAATGTACTTAATACACAGTTTAGTGCTGCGTTATAACAAAGAATAATCATGTTAAATAATTATTTAAGTAAAAAGAATCTACAGAAAGTGCATGTTGGATTCATAATGTTAGTTCCATCTTTAATTGCCGCGTTGCCCAATCAGTTTGATCTTACAAGCAGTAGATTAAGCTTAAATAACTTTCAGAGTTTGTTTTCAAATTGAGTGATTCAATTAATAAATTATAGACGAACGGATTTTGTAACTTTTGTAGTACCTACTATTGTTTCCAGCTATGCAGTGAAACAAATACTATCAGCCAATAGAACTAATGCATCAGTGGAGATTGAAATTTTGAACCAAACAACCCAGCGTTTATTTGCGAATGGCACATACGCTAATCTCTTGTCATTTAAAGATACGGAGTTCACATCCAGAACTAAAAATTGGTTTTGTACTACACAAATATTTGTTTATCCTCCTGCTACTAACTCATCCGAATTCGTTATATATAATAGTGTTGCCCGAAAGGAGATTTTAGTTATACCCAGCAACTACATTAACTTTGGACAATATAAGCCAAAGTTTCAACTCACCAGCACGTACTATTTTCAAAAACGACCTCATGCAACGTACTGCATTCTTATTCTTCCTTCTGGACAAAAACTTAATCAGTCAATTTTTCAGTCACCTTGGGTACAATTGTATGTTTATCTCTTAAATCAGAGATATCCACACCAATTCCAGTTTCATGCTGACCTGCTAGTGATTGAGACTACCACAAACAATGAAATTGTGTTCCCAAATGCTCTATATTATCTCTGCAGATATTGTAACTGGAGTAGTCTGTTTATACCTGTTCCAATGATTCATTCGGAGATAAAATCTCGAAAGGCTTTGGAAACTGTTATGCATGAATACAAGTCATCACATGGAAACTACGCTCCATTATGGATACTTCGTGTTGCAAGTTATCCGCTTTGGACGAAATCCGTTACAGGAAATTTCCTGGATGGTAATCCATCATACTTTCTCTACTTTAAGGATTCAGATGTTGCAGAGGTTGACAAGAGATATGGAGTCACCTACTTAAATCAAGCTTTGATTAGATTGATATTTGGAAATTATACATATACGAACAAGGACTTAATTGGGTTAAACCAAACAATGTATGTTCCTACCAAGGAAATTCCCAATTTTGAGTTGATGCTACCAACATTACAGTACACTGAAGCCCCACTGTATGATTTTTTAGTGCCTCAGGAGTTTCATCCGTTTCGTTTCATTGCTTGTGGAGGAGAGCCTCGATATGCCAAAGCATTATCATTTAAATCCTTCTACTCAGCTTTTGATGTAGCTACATGGTTGGGTATCCTGTTAACCTATTTTGTCGCATTGATCGGAATAAATTTTATCTTTAAGAAGGATTCGTGTCTTGTACAAACTATTTTGACTAGCTACGGAATGCTTTTGGAACAAGGACAAAGGTAAGCATATCAAATGCGTGGAAAAGTCCACCATTTCGTTCTGTATGGAATCCTGTCATTTGCAGGGATTTTATTAAGCAATGCGTACAAAGGAGACAATATAACCCAACTAACAGTTCCGGTGAAACCTGTTCCCTATGACACATTGGAAGCTGTAGTTCGGGGAAATTTCAGTCTCTATAGAGAACCTGCTCGGACATCTGATTTGGAATGGAGCCTGAATATCACTTCTCCCCCACTTTTGACGAAGAGTAAAGAAATGGAATTACTGAGGCTAACAACATTAATGAACCTTACTCTGGTTTTGGAACGGCTAAAGTTATGCAGAAAGGACGCTGGTGTAACGTTATTTGAACCGGAAGGAGCGGTGTTTGAGCATGCTCATATGCTAAGAAATTTAAGTCATGTTGACTACGACGATGTAAGCATTGGACAAGAATTTTACTCGGGAGTATGGAGAGGGTTAAAAGTATACAATAATGTTAACACCGAGATTGCTGAACGAGTCTTGACTCTTCATGAAACGGGAATAACAGGAGAATGGTTACATATGTGGGCTAGAAGAATTGTTTTAGCAGGATGGCCAGGAAGCGAGCATTGGGCGTCAAATGAGGAAGAAATGAAAATGATAAATCATAGAAACAGGAAAAAGATAACATGGGAAACTAGTATGACTCTAAACGGGAGTATTCAAACATTGTTTGTCCTCGTGGCCGTGGCAGTATGTAACCTTGTTTCCACGTGTTTGTTTGTCATTGAGCTGATATTATTAAGAAAACACTCCAATGCCATTAATTAATTTGAAGATAATATAAATTGAGAAAGCATTGCAAATAAAACCGGTTGCCCGCAAAAATACACGTTTAGTTTATGTATTGCAAAATGCGAAATAGACTATAACAATTAAAAGTTTTGCGTATCTAATAAATCATTTTGTTCTTTAAAAAACCACTTCAATAGCTAACAATTAACATACATTTCATAACTATTTAGTGAAGATAATTTCCCAGCACATGCTATTATGCTGTCTCGTAAACTGATTACTTTTTCTACATACATACTTCTAAAATATTCATAGTTTTAATACACGATATAGTGTCCAAATCGTCACTTTAGTTGTTATTATTGCACTTGTATTCGGCATGTCACAAATATCTTCATTGTCAGTATTCTGAAAGTATCTTAAAAATATTTACATGGCTATTAAAAATTAGGTGAAGAACATTTCGATGATTACGTCAGTATGTAAGTAGGTAGGTAAGTAAGACCTAAGTGCAATGAGATTAGTACTCTCAAAGAAACTAGTTTGAATTGAGAATAGGATGATAGTTAATCTGGGTCAATTCTTTGAAACAAATTCTTACTTCTTATAAATGTAGAAACATTCGAAGAAGAAATAATTGCATTATTTAAACTGGAAAACAATGAGCTGCAGGACACTTAGGATTCTACTTTTAATGGCAATAATACTAAAATCTATCTTAGCATCTTCGAAATTTGGATCATTTGAATCAATTAATTTGACCGCATACATTGAGTCATTGTCGGATTGCTTGATTCAAGTAATACCATATGAATCAATTGACTTACACGATTGGACTACAAGCCCATTGGTAGTTTCTCAATATATAGCAAAAAGAGTTACATTAGCTGATGGGACATCTACTAAAACCGAAATAAATATTTCTAATTACTTTGCTCAGCATCTGTACAACAATGGAACGTATGCTGACATTATTACATCTAATAACACTAATGTAGAGTTTACAGCACGTGGTAAGACTCTGTTTTGTACAGCACAATTCTTCATATTTCCACCGAACACTAAAACCGCTGAGTTTGTTCAATACAACGTTATTGCTAAAAGGCACATTTTTGCATTGCCAAGCAGCTACATTAAATTTGGAAAGCCTAAAACAGAATATGACATCAGAAGCACACGCCATTTTCAACTGCGCCCGCATTCAACCTTATGCATTCTTGTCCATCCACCAAATCAAGATGTAAACTTCTCAATCTCTGACTCACCTTGGGTGCAATTGTATGCTTACCTTCTCAACCAAATGATTGGTCACAAATTCCAGTTTCATGCGGACCTACTAGTAATCGAAACCACCATCAATCATGAAAGAGCCATGGTGATACCAAAGGCACTTTATTATCTGTGCAGATATTGCAACTGGAGCCTTCCCTTTGGCCCTATTCGAATGAGTCATTCAGAGACAACATCTCGACAGGTATTGGAAACTTCAATGCATCTATACAAGTCGTCACGAGGCAAGTACGCAGCATTTTGGAGGCTCGCTTTTGCAGTCAAAGTTTGGCCACTATATAAACCTGTAAATACATTTCTTGAGGGAAACCCTGCGTACTATCTATTTTTCAAGAGATCCGATATGCACAAAGATGATCTTACTTTTGCAACTGCGTATTTTAATCAAGCTTTACTGCGTCTGATTTTCGGAAACTGCTCCTACACAGATTATGATTACATACCGAAACTTAAACGTACCCTGAATATTCCAAATTTAGAGGTTATGCTACCTCTAGTACGTTACACCACAGGACCAATGCATGATTTCTTTCTGACTGAAGAATTTCATCCATTCCGTTTTGTAGCTTGTGGTGGACGATCACGATATTGTAAGGTCGAAATATATGGGTGATATATGAAACAACCAAAACAAAGAAACGAGATGATCAGGTTCAATACCTATGTATGCAAGTGAATGCGTAGGTAATTTTATATGAGAAATAAATCGGCGATAAAACACAAGTGTTTTA